>VXAU01005073.1:644407-688703 GCA_013399695.1 Formicarius rufipectus | reverse complement strand
AAAAAAAAAAAAAAGAGTCCTTTTTAAGGTCCATCCCCACCCCCCTGATTTCTCATCAACAGCTGAAATTTGTTTCCCTGTTGCATAGTGATGCTGGTGGTGACCTCCTTGGTGCTGGCAGACCTCCATACTTTCAAGTTACAGAGGACTTGAAAATACAGCTCTGTTTATCTCTTACCTCCTCAGCGTTGCTGCTACTTGACATTCCTGTAGCTTGCTGTGTTCCTTAGAAAAACGCTAAAAAGTTGTAATTAATTCAGGGAGGATTGATTGAAGTAGGTGCCTCATTTAAATCTGGTGAGCAAAAAAAGGAAGCGTTGGCAGTAATTAAGGAAATGTTACGTTATGGATCTCTCATAATTTCTGTTACACTTCCAGTGACTTGGCAGTATTTGCAGCATGTGCAAATCTGGGATTTGCCAAATCCCCCGCGATTAATAGTCTCTTATCCACTACCCTCCTTCCGAGCCAGATAAAGGAATAAGGCTCCCATAATGTGTGTTTGGGTGGGATTAGGGAAGCAATTTGGTGGTGGATGTTTGTCCTGGAGCACGCCAACCGATGCTGTGCCATTTCAGAATGCACTTTAAACATCGTGACGTGTCTGGTCCGTTTTTGAGCTGCTGCTCGGATTCCATGTCTAACGCCAGAGCTGTGAATGAGAGTGGGTTTTTAGAAGCAAGCAGCTTGTTGCAGAGGGCCACTATTAAGTGCAGTGAACTGTAGCAATCAATTCTCAATTTATGGCATGGAAAAGTTCCTGCCAAAAATGGGCAGAGGAAAAGAATCAGCCAAAAAATGTTGGTGCTTTAAACTGATGTGTTTAAAATGTCTGTTTGCCTTGTCACTGCTGCCTTTTTCTTCCCAGAAGCCCCCCTGTGAGCTGGGGAGCGAGAGGAAGTTGTAACACCTTGATATCTGAAACCCCTCTCCTATTGAATGTAAATCCCACCATTCCTATAGGCCTAGAGCCAGATAACCCCCTTGTCCCTCACTGGAGTGTTCAAACTCTCTCCAAAGTCTATAAAACCCCTGGTTTTTAAATAAACACTCTCTGTTTGTCCTCTTTCTACCCTGGGTGGTCTGTGTGTCCTTTCTCTAGGGCTCAGGGGCCACATGGCAAGGGGGGAAGGGCAGGGAGCACACTAATCTCCTAGGGAATGGACTAAAGAACCTCCAAAACTAGGAGATTAATCCATGCTGAAGCAGACCCCACTGCTACAGACACGGCATCTAAGGAGGCTTTAAAGAATCCCCAGCAGCTTCAGTGAGCATCTTGCCTTGCAGCTTACAGGCTGTACACGGTGGTGCCTCGCCTGGTGAAGTTTGTGGATGTCCTCACCAACTGGTACGTCCGGATGAACCGCAGGAGGCTCAAGGTAGGGGGCTGCAGCTGCAGTCTGGCCTGGCAGCTGGGGGATGGTGTCTGGGGTGGTGCCACACACCAGCTTTTTGCTGGTTTTCAATGCTGTCAGGCCGTGCCTGAGAGTGGGAATGAGAAATGAGCTTTTTTTCCTCTCCTCTGCCTTATGAGGAAAATGTGGTTGTTTGCCCCTGGCCAAGCTCTCCAAATATCCAGAGGCCCCAAAACAGAAGCTCCCCCCTTCCTCCCACCTGCAGGGGGAAAGGTGTTTGCTGGATGAAAAGTGAGTTCTAATGCTACTGAAGCAATATGAATTTATATACAAATATATATATATAAAGAGAAGAAAAGGAAACAATATTACTATATGCACACACACATACAATAAAGGAGAAATAAACCAGGTCTGCTTCCCAGAAAGAGAGACACAGCTCTCCCTGGAGAGAGAGCAGGTCCACAACCAATGCCCTTCACTGCTGGGAAAGATCTGACTAAAACTGCTGGCTGTCCCTTCTTATATTTAAGCTGACATAAAATAGGATGGAATCCTTCACTTAGATACAGCCAACCATGTGATCTGTCTCCCAGGAAGGCCCAAAGTCAAACCACAGGAAAACCAGTCAAACCAAATGCCCAATGACTCTGTTGCCTTTGCTAGATGGGCTTGAGCAAAATGTGGACAGTATAGAAAACCAACCTATCTTTGAAGCTTCTTGAGGTGCATCTCCTGATCCTAAAATTCCAACTGCTTTTTCTCTTGGTGAATTCTTGTAGGGTGAGAATGGGACCGAAGACTGCATTATGGCCTTGGAAACCTTGTTCAGTGTGCTGTTCTCCATGTGCAGACTTATGGTAAGGCAGTCACAGCCACCATCACTAGCATTTGAATTGCGTTCGTGGAAAAGCATCTTCGTGTAGTTCATTTTCCACCTCCCCCTTTTATGGGGCTTCTCTGCCCCGTGGTATTAAAGAGAAGGCAAATATCAGCTGATGGATGTAGAGACATTATGATTTCTTACCTAAAGTAACATGGAAATATCAGGCAGGAGGTGAATAAGTAGTACCAATTGCATCATTTATTTGTCTGCATTTTGAGTAACATCACAGTTGCAGACACTGTAAGCACTCTTTTTGCTGAACTGTCCCTCTGCAATTCATAGTGTTATTGATTCATAATGTGCAAGCAATAAAGATGATGATTGAATTCAACATTACAGGCACCATATACTCCATTTATCACTGAGCTGATGTACCAAAACCTGAAAACACTTATCGATCCAGCCTCAGTTCAGGAAAAGAACACTGAAAGCATCCACTACCTCATGCTCCCCCAGGTCAGGTAAGAGGCAGCTGTTACGTGGCAAAATAGGGTTTTGGTCATTTTGGGGGGGCTCTTTCCTTGGTTTTGGGAGAATTTTTTTGATTTCACAAAACAGTGTTCCTTCAGTTGTGTTTAAAACTGCATAACAAGAAAACAAACTGCTTTAATAATGAATATTTCTTTATCTCTGAAAAAATTTTAGGATGATAGTCAAGTTCTTTTCTATAAGCAGGAAATGTTTGTTTTGATTAAGGTCTGATTAATGTTAGTCTCTTTGCTGTAGGGGTACATTTCACTGTCTGTGAACTTGACACTCCACTGTCAATTTTAGCTGAGAACTTTCTCCATGTAGGCAGTAGACTTGTCTAGGTTAAGGATTATAGATAGGAAAGACAACAGTTAAGAGGAATGTATGTTCCCCACTCACATTGTCTTATGCTGGGCATGAAATACTCTTTTTACTCCTCAAACTGTGCACTGACTAGAAGCTGTAGCGCCTACAGAAGGGCCCTAAAGGATCAGAAAACTTCCTTGCAGGAACATGTGCATCCCCCATCTCTGGGCATTTCTTGGTGAGTGGTGGTGCCAGACCCCACAAGGTTTGGAGTCACTTGTTTGTGTGGACCACATTTTGGAGCCCGCAGAGTTCTTTTGGCTCCACATGTCCAGGGATTGCCGTTTCCCTGGGAGAGGATACCTGGTCTGCAGGAGAGCTGCTCAGACAGAGCTTTCTGTGCGTGCTGCTGGTTTGTTGTAGGTGCCAGTGTGTCCCAAAGGTTTGGGTCCCTGGTGGTTGTACTGGATGTATGCTCTGGGTCATCCTTACTGTCAACTCAGCCCAGGTACAACTTGGCAACTGAACTGGTTTTGACTCAGTTTTGATGTTATGAGGGTGTTTTATCCAGCTGAGGGGCACACTAGTATGGCAGTGGATAAAAGTCAGTTCCTGTATCTCAGCCTGCTCTTGGTCACTGAATAGAAGAGAAGGAACTTCCCTTTAGTGTTGCAATTCAGTTTGAAAACCCTCAAGGACAGAGGAGCTGACCTTGATACTTTATGTGCCCGTTTAAAAATTTAAACCTTCTGTAATGGTGTTTCTTTTATGGATGCTGTATGCTTTGAGGAGGGTGTATGGTCTTCCTGAGAGCTTTAACAGGGAGAGTTATTGCAACTGGGAGTTGGAGATGGTCATAATGATGGTGCTGATTTTTCTGTTCCCTGGGAGAGTGCTGTGGAGAATATGTAATCAAAGAATGCAGCCCTCAGTGAGCTGGCAGGAATGGATTGGAGCTCCTGGAGAATGGAGTCATGGAGCAGTGGGGAGCTGTTCATAGAGTCTCAGTTCAGGCCTGGCCTTAGCATGAGCATTACAAGTGGCTTCATCCTTTTTTTACTCCACTTAGTGCTGACTGACTGGCTGTTGTGTCATGCCAACATGAGGTATCTGAGTGGCTTGCACAGCTTTCCTCTCTGTTGTGTTTTGTTTGTGCTTTTTGTCTGTTACTACTTTGTGTAATTTATTGGCTCCCCTGTGTATCAGCTGTTCCCTTGTCAGGCAGAAAGATGTGTTTTCAACCCCAGATAAGCGCTGCAGTTTGAGCTGCACCTTGAGCTGTGAAGCACATCATTGCACTTACTTGGAATGTTTTTTTTCTGGTGACAGCATAAGGACAGTATTGTCAGTTAATAATAAGATTTTTTTGGATGCAGTTACAGAAAATACTGTAACAACATAATGGCAAAGTGCAGATGAAGCTGAGAGACTTGGCCACTTCCACAGGTGAACTTGCCTCAGTACCTGTGGTACAATCCCCACTGGGGTGAGACTCGGTTGCCAGATGGGGCACATTAAATTGGGTGGATGTCCATTCACTCTGGGAACAACATTGTCATTTTCCAGCTCTACAGTGTTGTTGAGAAATGGCAAGTAATAATGAAATACTGCCACATAATCCTAGATGAATCTTTCTGGGAGCAAAATCTCTCTTGCAGTTTGCACGTTTCCAGGTTTTTGGTGGACCATTCTGAATGTCTGCCTTTTGGAAGAACAAAAGCTTCACAATGGGTAGTAACATCCTAAAGCCCTAATAGGGATGTTTCAGTTTTAAGTTTTACCAGCTCTGATGTTCTGGCCAGTCCTTCTGGGATACATGGTTTTCTTCCCAGTATTTTGCTATTAATATTACAGCAAGTATCTCTGTTAATTTAGTTTGATTCACATGTGTCTTTTGAACCAGTGCCTCTGGTCTTGATGTGATATTTGTGCAGTTTTAAAGTAGCAGCAGAATTAATGTGGCTACTTGAGAAATCAAGTCTACTGCATTTGTGGACCTCTCAGCTCCTTGTACATTTGAAACAAGATGTGAACATCAGCTCACTCAAAAAAATGCCAAAAACTTCAATCCCAATCCTCACCCCACTCCCCAAAAATAACCCCAAAGGGCAAAAAACCCACCCTAATCCTGCCTTGCTTCCAAATGGGAAGGGTGTTAAAGTGATGGAGCCATGAAAGATGACTACAAGGCTAAAACCTCAGACTCAAATATCAGGAAATACCTGGAAAAGATAAAAACTTGAGATCCAGTGAGTTGCATTATAGGTAATTCATTGTCTTTATAAGTACCCTATTTATAATTTTGCATCTTATGATATTATTCATGTAAATTGTACTTTTTATTGGATGTTAATAGGATGGGTAGTATGACTCCATCCATCTTCTCCACCTTGTGAGAGATGCTAACAAAAGATTTTAGAACAGCCCTGCTATTTGTTTTCAGCAGGTTATTTCCTCCTCATTTTCTCCACAACAAAGCAAGAGGAAAAACCTGTTTGCTCATCTTTCAAATTGCCCCAACCAAGGGATAATTGACTCTGTTGTAAGAAATTTCAGAGAAGGGGGTAAAATGTCTTCAGTCTGCTCCAAGAGATGCAGTGAAAATGAAGCAATGTGATATTTCCTCTCTGATCCAGGGAGGAGCTCATCGACAGAAAGATTGAAAGCGCCGTTTCTTGTTTGCAGTCTGTGATTGAGCTTGGACGAGTAATCAGAGACAGGAAAACCATCCCAGTCAAGGTTAGAACTCTAAAGGTCTCTTCTCATACCTTGGGGAAGTGTAACAGCTTTGTGACTTTAGGATAAGCCTGGGAAAATTCAATAGTCAAGTTTCTGTTTCACATTTTTTCCCTTCTCCCCAGTATCCTTTGAAAGAAGTGGTTGTTATCCATCAAGATCCCGAGGCTCTGGAAAACATCAGATCCTTAGAGAAGTATGTGCTTGAGGTAAGAACATGATGAGTATGATGCTCAACTGGATTGTCTGTGTCAGTTGCTTGAACAACCTGACTTTCCCTGTTGGTGATATTAATAACTCACCAGGCAAAAGGGATATAAAAGAGCATTGCAATGAAAGGGGCTGTCTGTGGAGATTGTGTGCAGAAATGCAGGGAGGTGGGTGAGGATCCAAAGTCAGTTTAGTGTGCAGAAATACTTAATGGCCCAAACTTACCACATCAGATGAAGAGGCTTTAGGAATGTTCTTTTCTTGGTCAGTGAAAAGAAAAAAACATCTCCTGAATGAGAAGACAGCACTCAACTACATGTTGTCAAAGAGATGGATTACGAAACTCGCGATCTCCTGCAGTGAAAGGGCGCATCAAAACCAGTTTGGCCATAAGTGGAAGGCTTGGTGGACAGGGGAAGGGAGAATAGGGGACCAGGCAGGATTTTTGCAGGATGTTGTTCAGGAACTGTAGAGTTAAATAAATGTTGGTCTGCACAATTTCTTACATTCATCTGTTCCTTTATGTCACTGCAGTCCTCTTAAATCTTCTTCTTGTCCACTGGAGAAGTGTAGCCTGCCCTGCTGCCAAATCTTTGTTTGGATAAAAACCCCTTCATTCAAAAGCAAAGTAACTGTTGATGGGTTTTACTGCAGCCCATGTCAGGAAGTTAAGCTCCTTCTGCTCATGTTGGGGTGTCCTGTGCAGGGCCAGGAGTTGGACTTCAGTGGGTCCCTTCCAACTCAGGGTATTTCATGATTCTCTGTAAAAGTCCCTAGTATTTTAAGAAGTGAAATGAAAAAGGAGGTTGTTTATGAATAAAATTCGTTTATTCATGTGTTTATACTCTAAAGAAACCTTTTAAACCTCAGTAGTACTGCCTTTCAGAAGTTGCAGTGAAGATACAAACCCCAATACTTTTTGATAGCATCCTCATGTGTTGCCCTCTCAGATCTACTTGTTTGGCACACACTCTCTTTAAAAGAGCAGAAACTAGAAGAAAATTTTGAACAGCAATGCAGTTGTACATCTGAACAGTTTGATAACTTCCTTCCCTCCCACAGTAACCTCACACCTGGAAAGATGAACCATAGACTGTACTTTTGGCACTGGAGCTTTGACTGACCACTTGGCATTCTCTAAAGCTGTGAGACCCATCTTCAAAGATCAGGGAGTTGGCAGTTCCTTTTCTGTTTCCATGCACCACTGGCACTGAGGGTTTCTTCTGCCTCTCCTTGGCAGGTTAAGGGTTCTTTCTTCTTTTCAGAGAGGTCTTGTAACTGCAGATCCAGTCACATGTTTAAAAATCTGCTGGGGGACATTTTTAGTTGAAATTGTTGTTCTCGAGATCAGCTGCTGTGCCTTGACAAAGAAAACAGAAATGTGCATCTTCCCAAGCAAGATGGGCTCCCCTCACTTGGCCTGGTGAGGGCAGCTGTGTCAGTGAGGGAATTCAGGAGGTGACTGAAGCAGAGGGGGCCTCTTCAACTTGTGATTATGTATTACTCCCCCAATACCCTCTTTCCCCAAGCCTGACATCCATCTGTGGGGGGGTCCATGAAAATCCTGCTGGGGAATTAGCACCGGCTGAGGAAGTCATGGCTCAGTGCACAGGAACTCTGGATCAGTGTGTGTGCCTCTTGCTTTTAGTTACTGTGGGACTTAAATTCTTAAAAATTGTGCACTAGAGGAATTTTAATTAAAGAAGTCTTGATTAATTTGCAAGGGGGATTGTAAGGCTTTTCTATCATGTTAGCTTATTGATTATTGCTCTTAGACTTGACAGTTTTGATGCTTTCCTTTAGAATTGCTGTTACTATTATTAGTCTTTCAGTACCTGGATCTTTTCAAAAGCAGATTTTGTGGAATTTAGGTTANTTTTTTGTTTTTGATCTGCAAGCTGGATTTGTGGATTCTAGAGAATCCAATTTTAAGGGAGATCAAGTTTGCTACCTCAAATTATTTCCAAAGACAGCTGTCAAAATTTGCTGTCCACTTCTGCAGCCTGTAAAAGGTAACAAGGGAACCTAACAATTTGTAAATTATAACATAATTGGGTTGTACATAAGCATGTTGTGATTTATATTGATTTGCTACTGCAGACAATGTTCAGGTGTATCTTGGATGATTTACAACAAGCTCAGATGCCTTTGTGGAAGCACAAACACCAAGTGCTGTCTATTGTCCTGTCTTTATTACGTATCTTAAAATTCCACAAGCTGATGCTGAGGCTTAGTGTGTGTTTTATTGTACTGCATGGCAATCAATCCAGTTGCTTCCTGGGATGGTGCAGACCTAAGGAGGTCAGTGATTACAGGCAGGCTGGGACAGCTTTGCCTGAGCTGTGTGTGCAGCTTTGTCCATCATCCTCCTCTGTATTCAGAGCTTTAGAACCTTTACTGATTGCCAGAAGTTTGTTTCTAGTAAATTTGCAGATGCCAGAGGTAATCGGTAAGAAAAATTACACCATTTAATTTCATGCAGTTGCTGACAAAAGAAATGGAAAAATACACTTGTCAATTCTTCAAAAATTTCATTCATCACTCTTGCAGAGGGAGCTGCAGTCTTTGATCTGCAGTCCTGCTCTCTCATCTTCAGAGCATAGCAAGTCATTTAAATAAATGGAATTTAATATTAGAACTGTCCAGATTATGGAGTTGTCATGCAAAAATAGCCCCACTCACAGAATGAAACACATCCAGCAGGCTTTTAGCAACTGGACATAGTTGCATTTTAGTCCTTAGTATCTGAGCCCATTTACAAGCCTGGGTTAGAGCTGCTCTTCCCCAGTGCTTCCAGGGAAAGGCTTTGTCTTGAGTAAATTCCACTCTGTGCACACTCAGAATCCTGTTTGCATCCAACCTTTGTCTTCCCTCTGACCCCCCACCCCTTTGCAGAGCTGTTATAAAACAGGATAGGCTTCTCCAGCAAACCCAAGGTCTGTCATGTCATCACCATGAGCTGATGTGGAGTGACTGAGTCTGGGCTGAGTGGGATGACCCAGGAGCTGTGGCACTGGAGGGCCCTTCAGTGTTTCAGTGCTTGCAGTGTTACATAAGCAGTATTTCTTTATCTCCTTAGGCTGCTTGCTTAGAGAGCCCAGCCCAGCCCTGGCATTTCCCTGTCTCTCTTCTGAGGACTGGGCATAGCTGGGGGTGGCACCAAGGAAGGGAACATTGTATGTTCAGGCATTGCATGTGCAGGTCTTCCAGCTGGTGGTGGGAAGGGCTGGTTGCCTCAGTTCATCTGCATGAGATGTGAAAGATGTGTTAAGGACCTAATTGTGAGTAATTCAGAAAATAAAATCAAAAACTGTTTAAAGTCAAAGCACTGAAGCTGATATAAACAGACTTAGGATACAGACTTGCCTGTTTTTGGGAGTCATTCTGTTTTTTTCAATGGATAATGTATACAGAAGAATGGTTTCCTAATCTAATTAGTAGAGAAAACTTGTCCTGATGGAGTTGGCTCTTCTGTGGTTTATCTTATCAGGCCCAAAATTTGTGCTATTTTTTGGGTTATTCTTTCTTTTCCCCCACAGGTTTGTAATTTACCACTCATGGGCTTGTTTCCAGCAGCACCCCATTGAAACTGAATTTCTGAAGTGCATAATTTTCATTAGATTTCCTCAAAGATGTATTAAATAAAATTAGATTCAGTTGTGTTCTTGGCTCCTCATGTCAGTAGGACTTCCTGGGGAATTAGGCTGCAGCTCAGGGGTTATATTTGAACATAACTTCTCAGTCTAAGTGTTTGGCTCCTTGCTAGTCTTGTCATGCTGCTGCTCCCATTTACTTGTGCTTCCTAAATACCTTGGAGTAGTTGGCTTGCCACGTGCACCTGGTGGTTCTGTAGCACACTGATGGGACCTCTGACAACCTTCCAGTGGACATCAAACATGAAGTGCTTCATGTCTTGGGCACCCTGACAGCCCAAACCTGCTCAGTTCCTGTGAAATGTGCTGCAGAGCCCTGCAGGTTTGTGCCTGGAGAAGGAGTCAGGCTGGCAGTTTGAGCTCTCCAAGGTCTGTCCCTGGTCTGTTAGCCCTCACTTGAGGGGTTTGGTGAACAGTTTTACATTCTCCCATTTTACAGCTTCAGCCATGTGTCCCTACAGCTTTCCTCTCTCCAGAGGGTTCTAGCCCTGATCTTTCCTCATGTGGCACCAATGCCAGTCCTCTCAGTAAGTTGTTCAGTAAAACTTCCCACAGCACCACCGTATTCCCCTTGGACATGGGGACAAAACTGCGCATGGAACTTGGGAAAATGGGCACTCCTAAGTTTCTGTAGGAGCAAAATATCATTGATGGTCTGGAGCCCCTCTTGAAATTCATGCAAGTTTTGGCTGCTCCAGCTCATGCTCATCTTGTGCTTCAGGGCACTCACAGGAGCTTTTCTGGGCAGGGTTGACTTTCTGTGCAGTGAGGACCTGGAATGAAGAGGTGAGGAAGGAGACAAAATGAGGCAGTTTTGTAGGATTTAAACCCTAAAATTGCTGGTTGTAGTTTCCCTGGCTCAGTGCGCACTGAAAGGACTGTTCCAGCAGAATTTTGCTTCCCGAGTTCTGCCACTGCACACAAAGGAAATGGCTTAGCTCCTCAGGCAGCTGTCAGGGTGCAATCACAGGGGCTGTTGAATGTGATTGGAGCTGAGAGCTGGCTGTTGGCTGTTAATAAGAGGGGAATATTACCTGCAGGGGGAGGGTTGGGTGTGCTGCTGAAGGGTGGTAGCTTCAGCGCTGCTTGGGTTTCTTTGCTTGTCCACTGTCAACCAGGACTTACTCCATCAAGACAATCACATCCAAAATGAAACAGGGCAAGGATTAAAAAAGTTAATTTAGATGGAGACTCAGCACCTTGCCCTAAGAGATATGCTGTCTTAAACGGGGAAAACAAGCTTCTAAAGACTAGCTGACCAGAGGAATCCCTCCCATTGTGTTACAAGAGAGGTAACAGAGAGTGGGCATCCATAGAGATAAGAAGGTAGAGTCAGGAGGTTTTCTTTGCAAGCCTGGACATGTAGAGAAAAGGGGAAAAGTTCAACTGAGGAAGAAGAGAGTAAACGACCCCTTTGAGGCTGAAGAAACAGGAATGACCACCAAAAACCTCTCCAAAAGATGACTTCACCCCAGGCTCTGCCCAAACCCTGCCTACTATGACTATTATAATTAGATGCCTAGATCTAATGAATATGTACGTAAAATGTTGTAACCCACCCCAAAAACTGTATAAAACCCCTAACTTCACACTGGAATTTTAGAGCTTCTTTGTCCGAAGCGAATCGGGGGGCTCTCCAACGTCATATCCAATAAATACCTTTGCTGCTTAAAGATAAAATTCTGTCTTTGAGCAGCTTTTCTGTGCTATTTTGGCATCAAAATGTCCTGCCTTCCCTGGGCCTGTGGCCCCTGCTCTGTGCCCTGTCAGAGGTAGCTGATCCTTGGCTCCATCCTCGTTTCTCTGGTGCCTTTCCCAGGAGCTGAACGTGCGCCGGGTGACGCTGTCGGCGGACAAGGAGCGCTACGGGGTGCGGCTGCGGGCAGAGCCCGACCACATGGTGCTGGGCAAGCGTCTCAAGGGGGCCTTCAAACCTCTCATGGCTGCCATCAAAGAGCTCACGAGTGAGCAGCTGCAGGAGTTCCAGAAGACAGGTTTGTAGTGGTGCAAACCCCTAACCAGTGGCAGTGTGTCCTGCTGTGGGCTTAGCGGGGGTGTAAGTCCTGTTAAATCCTTTGTTATGAGAATCATAGAATCGATTGGGTTGGAAAAGACCTCCAAGGTCATCGAGTCCAACCTTTGATTCAACTCCAATCCCTTTCCCAGATCATGGCCCTCAGTGCCACATCCAATCTCAGTTTAAAAACCTCCAGGCACAGTGAATCCACCCCCTCTCTGGGCAGGCCATTCCAGTGCCTGATCACTCTCTCTGGAAAGAGTTTCTTTCTAATAACCAACCTAAATTTCCCCTGGCAGAGCTTAAGCCTGTGCCCCCTTGTCCTGTTGCTGCCTGCCTGGGAGAATAGGAGGAGATTTGGGGTTATTATTTTTACTATTATTTTGCTGGCAGTAGATTAGAAACGGCTGCATACACTCATCCTAAACTGTTCTCCTAATAAATTGTTCCTTCCCATCTGGGGAACTTTAGGTTGTGTATCAGGTCAAGGTTCTTCCCCCAGAGGGTGGTGGGCACTGACCAGGCTCCCCAGAGCAGTGGGCACAGCATCAAGGCTGCCAGAGCTCCAGGAGGGTTTGGACAACAGGACAGGGTGGGATTGTTGGGGTGTCTGTGCAGGGCCAGGAGTTGGACTCAATCCTTGTGGTTCCTTTCCAACTCTGAATATTTGATGTGCTGCTGTAAGGCCAAGATGAAGCAGCGAATAAGCTTTCTGTGAGACTGAGTCAGATTGGAACTGAGTATTTGTGCAATAGTTTTTATTCTAAAAGCATTCCCTCAATTCCAGAGTTACAGGTGGGTGTGATTTTTGCAGCTATATCTGTTTAGTGAACTGCTGAAATGGAAATTAGGATTTGATGGAGTACACAGGTTATTTTTAAGTTTTATTCCATTCAGATGGTTCCACACCAACAGTTGCTGGAGTGCCTGTGTGTTGAGTGAGCTCTGCTGCCTGGAGAAGTGCCTGTGTGAAAAATGGGGAGGTGGGATAGTTCAGTGCTGCCTACCAGTGCTTAGCTGCTGGTTGACTGTATTGCAGATGTACTGCATGGCATTTGTTTGAAGTCTGATACTTGTGTAAAGCTTTTTGAGTTTAGAATTGTGGTTTTTTTAGCTCTGATGGCAAGAGATGCTCTTCTTCTGCCCCTTGTGCAGGCACCATTGTTGTGGAAGGACATGAACTCCATGGGGAAGATCTCCGTCTCATGTATCAGATCACAGAAGGATCCTCCCAGTATGAGGCACACTCTGATGCTCAGGTATTTTATTGGTTATTTCTTTTTTGTTTTGATTAAGGGAAGTAATACTTTTTAGAGTAATATTTATTACTCTAAAAGTAATAAATAAAGGTGAGGTGAAAGCTGGGGTGGGATTGTTAGTTCAGGTAGTTCGACAAATTGCAGGAGCCCACCTCTTGAATTCTGAGCTCTTCAATACTCTGTTCACCATCACATTTGGGAAGTGAGGAGCTCTGGAAAAGCATCCCGAGCTCCTGGGTGTGTTACTTGTGGCTTGTTTCCAAGTTGTTCCTTCTCCTGTGCATTTCCTCAGGTTTTAGTTCTGCTGGATGTTACCCCAGACCAGTCCATGGTGGATGAAGGAGTTGCCCGGGAAGTGATTAATCGCATCCAGAAGCTTCGCAAAAAGGTAAGGAGGGAACATGTTGGACCAAGGCATTATTTTAATTTCCTTTTCAGCAATCTCAGGGCAATATGGAACAGAAACTGACCTTTTTAATTAAATATGAAGCCATGTATCATTTACTCCACATGCATAAATTTCATTTGATTCTCTTGCAAGAGCTCTAAGGGAAGTGGAAAAAAATCTTCTTGGGATGTGTTTTTTGGAAAAGATATCTGTGCAGTCAGGGCTGCATAAATCATAGATTCATGGAATAATCTGAGTTGGAAAGGACCTTCCTTCAGCATAAGACTGAAAAATTACGAATCTGTACCAAAATAGTTATTTTCTTTATTATATATATAAAAATATATATGTATGTAGATTTCATATATATGTATACATACCCATTTTGTAGATTTTTTTTATACCCATACACCTGTGTAGGGTTTTTTTGTACCCATACACCTGTGTAGATCTATATAAATCAACACTTTTTTATATATAGAATGAAACTTAGGTAGGTTTATTTTGGTTCAAAATAAGGCTGGGAAGGAATGTGGCCAAGAGAACTCTCTTTTATGTTACTGGATGATTTAAATTTAGTTTTGCAGTGACTTGAGGCCATCATTTATTTTCCCTTAAACAAATAAGAATGCTGATGCTCCTGCGTTTCAAGGTTCTTACCATTTTATTCTAAATTGTTTGTGGAAATACTTAAAAATGCCTGGCAAATACCATTTTTTTCTTGAGCTTCCCAAGTTTTCTTCTCTTGGTTAGTGTGTGTGAAGGTCCCTTGCAGGCAGTAACAGTGTGTGTGTCCTGCAGAGGAACCTGGTCCCCACGGATGAGATCTCGGTGTACTACAGGTGCCAGCCAGAGGGGCAGTACCTGGACACTGTCATCAGAGCCCATGCCCAATTCATCCTGGCCACAATCAAGGCTGACCTGAAGCCTTACCCAGTGCCTACCTCGAGGGAAGTTCTCATCCAGGAAACGACCCAGGTGAGAAGGGGAAGCACTGGCTGCCCATCTTAGCTGCTTTTAACCCAACCACCTGCTCCAGTTACACAGAAACGGTGGCAGTATTTATTTGTGCCATATGATGGATGTTGGTTCTTGTTTATAAATTTCCATATTAGTCCTTTTAGTTTAGAAAAGAGAAAATAATTGGATTCTCTGTGTGTAGTGGTTTTGAAAGTGGAGCTGCTCAGGTACCAAAATAAATGTTTGTGTAAGCTTAATCCATAGTTACTTGTGCTTGGATTAGGACATTGTTTAGACACCCCAAATATTGTTGCTCTGATTTAGGTTAATATGCTTTTGTATCAGAACTGTTCTTCAAGGCTAAATTTGGGTTAAGATCAACTTCAGTTATTAATATCTAAGGGTGATATTTTCCCTTGTGGCTGAAGTTCTTTTTTGACAGCACAGTTTTTTTACAGGTAGCTCAAATGTAGTGTTGAAAAGGAGCAGCAGTTTCATTTGTTTTCTTTGATTGCTTCTTCTGAGAGATTTGACAACACTTTTACTGTGGTTTTCTTCAAGCTTGCTGCATTCAAAAGGCATCCTTAGCAGAGTCCTGCTTGCAGTATTTTTCAGTGTAAATGTCCTGCTGAACCAGAGAGACAAGAGCATGGGATGTGTCAACCTGAACATTTGATCTCCAGGATGGCTGCAGGGGCCATTTTGTGTATTTAAGGAAAATATTTTGTTGTGTTTGTTTCCTAAAACAGTATCCAAATAATGCTAATGTTTCTCTTTCTTCAGCTGAAGGGATCAGACCTAGAAATTACACTCATCAGAGGGGGAGTGTGTCAGCCTGTTGGTCCAGCCTGTGCCTACGTCAACCTCAAAGTTTGTGTCAATGGCACAGAGCAAGGTAGGGATGCACCAGGGTAGGAACATACCCAGCTTGATTTGTCAGTGCTGGGTGAAAGATGGTTTGGAAAATGGTGTGGTGAGTGCTGGAGCCCTGAATTTCTTTGAAAGATGGTGCAACCTCCCAGTGGGAGCTTAAAATCGTTCTTGGAAGTAGATTTCTTCAGAGCAAACCCACCACTGTCCACGATGCCTCGTGATGGGTGTGCACAGGAGGTGTTTCTGTTCCCCAGGGGTTTGTCTGGGGGTGTGCACACTCTGTAGGGCTGTGTGGGCTCAGAGCATGGACTTGGAGAATCTGGAGTTCTCATGTTGTGCAGTCAGTGTAGGTGATGCCTTGATGTGGAGGACATGCTTTGAAAACCATGGATATGGAGTAAAGAGCTGAAAAGAATACTAGAGAATAATATGTATATTATAGTAATTATAGATGATTGTTAGAATACCTATGTTACAATAAAAATAGGGAATAGAGTGACTGCATCTTGGATAATGAAGAGATCAGAGCAGTGATATTGGTAGAAGTATTACAGGGTTGAATTATATATTAAAAGAGAGAGAACTAAATGCACTTAGGGAACTTTTTCCTACATGTGTTGGAATTTTTTGTATCAATTGAGTGTTTAATGTGGTCACAATGCTGCTCTCTCAGTGATAGTGAACCCAGGTATAAAAGTTGGTGACCATCCCAGAGGGCAGAGAGTCTGTCAGCTTTTAATTAATATAATACTGGGTTATACTTCAGTCACATACAAATTTGACTACTTTCTTAATAAAAACAAATAAAACTTCTATAAATCTGAAGTATACTTCAGGCCATTTCTCTGGTTCTTTCCTCTTTCCCAATGGTTTTTGGAAGATGCAGTGTTGCCAGTTTAGAAACACACTGGAAGTAATTAGAAAGCATCACTAGAAAATCATTGGAACTTGGATGTTGGTTCCAAACTGCATTTCAATCTCTCAATTTTGGTTTTAGATGGTGTGTTGCTGCTGGAAAATCCTAAAGGAGATAACACCTTGAACTTGACTGGGCTTGTAGATGCTGTTTCCTGCATTTTTGGTCTTCAAAACTCAAAACTGACAGTTTTTAATGGAAGCACAGGTAAATAAATGGAGTATGACAAGGAAAATTGAAAGTGTGTCTGGCAGCATCTAGGAGTTGTTCACTGTAGATTTATTTACTGTAACATTTATATCCATCCATATAAAATTGACAAGAAATTGGGTGAGGCAATATTCCATTTTGTGGAACTTAGCTTATGAGGCTGTTTATAGTCCCATCAGAGTGTTTCCAAAAGGTGCTGCTAAATGGTGCTCATGCCCTCTGTTATCTTACTTCCATTGCCCTTCTCATCAGGACAAAATCTGATTTATTTCAGGGTTTCCATCAGGCTGTGCTGTGAGTTGATGGCAAGGTGCCATCAGCTTTTCCATTCTTCTTTTCCCTAATGCCTCAGTCAGCAGGGGGAGAACTGAACTGCTATTTGTAGAAAAAAGGGATTGCTTTTTCACCCTGGAGAAATTTGAGGGTCTCTGTATTTCTTCTTTTAGAGCAACCTAGTGAATATTAGAAATACTGCAAAAATGTTAATTTGGTTGGCTAAAAAACCTTTTTTTAGTAATGTTGTTATGATACAATCCTGCAGTTCACCTGAGGGAGAGGTACTTGAGTTGGGTGGGTGGGTTGCCTGTGTGATCACCACTTTGTCCACCAGTGTCACCCATAAGGGAGCAGCTTACTGTCACTGTTACCATCTCTATCTGGAGTTTCCTCAGTCATCCTGAAGGTATTTCCAGAGGGATGTTTTGGGGGGTTCCATATCTGATGTCACTCATTCCCTTACTCTGATGACCTCCCTCAGGTCGTGCTCGGTTGAACCAAATAATTCTGTCATACACAGGGGTTGTTCTGTGCTTTCAGTTACAGGTGATGTAGAGGAAATTCCTCAGTACCTTCCTCAAGTTTCAGTTGTGCTTTAAAGGAAGAAATAGTTTTCCTTGAAATCCTTTTCCAAATTGTAGAGATTTCCTTCCTAGCAGTGTGGCTTGAGCTGTACCAGCTAGTACTGTTCATTGCCATCACAGATACTGAGAGATGACCTGCAAATGGCCAAGAAAAGTTGGGAAATTCTCATGCCGTTAAGATTATAAGCAGTTTAAGTCCTTATTTGGTCACTCATAGGACAAAAAAGATGCAGCATAAATCTGCATAATACATAAATGTCAAATTCCTAACGGTATGATAAAGAAAATGGAAACCTTCCCTCTTCCTCAGAGGTTCTTTTCTGCTCTATTGAGAACAGCTTTATTCCTTTCTGCATCACTTTTGCTCTGTGGGGATCATTTGGGCACTTCCCATCGTGGTCTGCTGATTTTCAGCTTTCCCCCTTTGCAAGTTGTCTGGATAGAGCAGTATTTTCTTTCCCTACCCTCTTACAACCACTATGGAAATTCTCTTGGAAAGATGAGAGCATCAAATTCACTCATTTTGCAGCTGGTCAGAGATCACAACCAAGTATTGATCAGCAGGAGATGCAGCTCCTTGAGGAGTCAAGCTAGAAAGCATGGGCAAGGAGACCAGCTTCTAAAGAGGTCAAAGAACAGGACTGGAATTCCCAGTGTTTGCTTTGGGTACAATCCATTTGATTTTTCTGCCCAAGCTTGGCATGGGTAACATCAGGTGGGGCCTCCTTGGGTGAGGCAGGGGTTGGTATCAGCTGCTCTGAGAGGAGTTGCAGAGGAAGGTCATGTACTCTGGACAAGTTGTTTCTGAATTGTTCCCACGTGTGTTAATAAAATTGTGACCCAGGAAAACCTTATTTCTGGCTCCCTATTTCCCTTCCTGTGGTTTTTAGGGCTGTCCACTCTACTTACAGTAATTTAGTATCTTGTTTTCTAATTGTAATTGATGATTTGCTTAGGGTTTGTGTAATGGCACAGAGCCAGGCAGTCCTTGTATTAAGGGAGGCTCAGATATGTCCTGTGCCTGGTTTTCAGTGCAGCATTGAAATAATGGGATAAACAGTTCCTCCCCAGCAGTGTGTCGAGGTATTTTGAGGAACTGGGATTTCTACTGACCTTCAGAAACTGAGAACAGGATTTGTCTCTTCTAACATTAAAAAAATGAATCATTCAGACAGAAAAGGCCAGGCTTAACTCTGATGGTAAAACAGTTGTCTGTGACTTTGTTTTTGCTCTAGACTGCTGAAAACTTTCTAAACTTCTTATTGGGAAGGCTTTTAGACTTGCACTCTGCTTTCATGGAAGTAGCCCTTATTGAAAAAGTTCTATTAAAAAAAAAAAATTTTTTTTTCAGTGTTTATGGGAAGACTTGAATCTGTAAATCGGGTGGGACTTGAGGGGAAAGGGGAGTGGAGGGGCAAAAATCCCCCTGCAAGCTTTTTGATCTATGTCTTGTTTCAACTTCATGATTTTCAGATTGGTTAATTTTTTTTTTTTTTTAATCACTTCTTAGCATTGTTTTCTGAACAACAGTGCCCAAAGATTTATTTTCTTAGTCTTTAATTTTTAAAAGGCCATGAGGCTGTAAGGCACCTTAGGAGAGCATTACCACTTAAATCCCAGATGCAGGGAGAGCTGACTTTGAAAGTGATTTTAATATTGATGAGCACTTGTAATACCTGCTTGCTTTGGAGCCTGGTGTTATATATGAAAATATGATTAATGCTTTTTCTTGCTCTTATTAGAGGGTTCTAAGAGCAGCCTCCATTGACAGCACTGTGTGCTTGTGCTCTTTGCTGGGAAAATGTCAGCAGTCCTGTAGTGCCAAATGCTAATTTCTTCAATAGACAGCCCCCAGTTAGTGCAGCTCATGCCTCTTTGCCCTGCTTGGATCCACATGGATCCACATTCCCATCTGGAGAATGGCAAACTGGAACTTACTGGAGCTGCGTGTCTCCAGCCCTGGCAGCACTCTGCTCTCTGGTGCTCCCTCTTACCATGACCCATAGATGGTGCTGCTTTAGGGCTGGCAAAACCCGCCCGTGGCTCTCCTTCCATGTGATGATGGTTATTCCTTGGTCATTTCTCTTCACTAGTTAATTGAGTTGTTTTCTTGCTTTCCTGGAAGTAAAAGCAAAAGCAGCTCCCCCTCTTGTGCTGGGGCTGGTGCCTGACCCCTCAGCTGTGCCCGGGCAGTGTTGGGATGTACTGGTGGGTGGCCACCAGCACTGGGACAGCTGCGTTGAAGAAGCAGCAATGAAGTTTTGCCCTTTTTTTTGTTTTTGTTTAAAGCTTTAGAAATATATATATACAAATACCAAATACCTAGGGTATAATATGTTTAATAAATATCTTGATGTTGCACAGTAGCACTTTCCCAGTGCTGCTTCAGCTAGGGGAGTCAGGGTGCAGGCAAAGGTGACAGGTCTTCATTCCATGAGATGGAAGGGAGTTAGTGAAGCATTTCTGGCTTGATTGAAGTTATTTAACCTTTTTTATTGGAATCTGGAATAAATAATTGTGTTATAATAATAAATAATTGGAATAAATAATTGTGTGTATTATATGCATAAGAAGCATTACGAAGGAGCTGATTTCCTCACCAGACCAGGTACTCTGTGTGAAAACAAAGTATTTCTGCCCAAATTCCATTTTTCTAGAGAAAAACTGTTCCTTGGGAAGGGAATTGTGAACAGGGAGATGCTCCTGCAGTGGAGTCAGCAGTGAGAAAGCCTCCTTGTCAGCTGGGGGAGTGGGCACTGGGGCTCAGCCCCCTGGCATGGCCTGACTGCTCTCACTTTGTGTTGCAGAACTGCTGAACAAGACAGACCTGCTGGGCCTGAGTGGAAAGACTCTACATGTGACAGCAGGGTCAGCCCCTGCACAGATGAGCCCCCCTGATGCCCTGCTCTGCCAGTATATCAACTTACAGCTAATGAATGCAAAACCACAAGGTTTGTGGCATTCTGAGCTCACTCCCAGGCTGAGCTTTTTGGGGTGGGAGCTTTGGCCATCAGCTTTGGCTTGAGAAGTACATGGGTTTTCATTGGTAGATCATGATTTTTGTTTATTTTTCTTTCTAGTATTTGCTTTCTGATAAACACAATATTTATATTTAGCTTTTCTCCCTCTTTTCCTGCGAGAAAAAGGAGTGCCAGTTGGAGATAAGGGACAGCAGTTAAACATGAGCCTTTGGGCATTGTTTCCCTGTTTCTGACCATCAGCTCTCCTGGGCAGCTTCTTTCAAAAGGCTGGGTCTAAAATGGACCAAAACTGAATGAAGAGCCAACTCTTTATCAAGACATTGGAGTCAGCCTGTGAAACGTTTCTCAGTGCTATTTAAGAGCCAAATGAATTGTATTATTAATCTGATCTGGAGTAAATGTGTGTTTGTAATTCTGTTTCCCAACTGCAAATCTTGTAGCTTCTCCTCTGAAACCTCGGTGGAGCAGCTCCGTTGTTAGTAACTTGTTTAATCTCTGTCCTGGTGTGAGCCCTTTTCTGCACTGTCCATGTGGAGCCTTACTGACCCTGCTGGGACCCTGCTTGGACCAAAAATGTGGTTTTTACTAAGGATTTGTTCATCAGAAAATGCTTTGTCAGCTTCTGCCCTTTGTGGTTTCTGTGCCCTGTTGCAATGTGTCAGGTTTCCCAGGCTCTGTGTTGTCCTGCTGACCCAGGTGAAGAATTCTGCAGTTCTCTTCCCTTGGCCAAGCTGTCAGTGATCACCTGCACTTCTGATTCTGCAGGGCAGGAACTCACTCTGTGCATCTCTGTAGGCTGGTATTGTTGGCAGTACTGTGAAGGAATAGAGATGAAATGGAAGAAAAAATCCTAAATTTCAATTTGCCAAGGTAAATGTGCAATAATCTCTTTGGTCACCAGTAGTGATTCAGCTGTTTGTCTTGCCCAGAATGTCAGAAAGGAACAGTGGGAACTCTTCTGATGGAAAACCCCGTTGGTCAGAACGGATTGACCTACAAAGGTCTTCTGCATGAAACAGCAAAAGTGTTTGGGCTCAGAAGCAGGAGGCTAAAACTGTTCCTGGATGAAGCACTAACTCATGGTAAGCACAAACCTTTGCTTTGCTTTGCCAAGGACACTTGGAAGTTTTTGTTGAGGAGCAGCTCATGCAACCTGAGATGCAGTTTAATGATCAAATGCACACTATTTACACTTTGGTTTCTAATTTTGTCCAGCACTTCAATATGTATTTAATAAAATCTTTTAAGCACACATTTAAAAATGCAAAGCTCCTGGTACATTCCCTTTATGAAATGGCCAGGACAAATTCTGTGCAAATCTCTTCCTTGTGCAGTAAAGGTGAGTCAGAGGTGGGAATGGCAGTGACTAAACACAGTGAACCTCCTCCTGGTAGAGAGTGAGGCTCAACTATGAGTATTTTAAGATTCAGTTGTTCAAATTGTTCTTGTAGCACTTACATTGTTGCATTGTCTCCCTTTTGGAGCATTGGAGTGGGTAGAAAAGAGTATTGGCTCTGGATTGGAGTAGCTGAGTAGGTCAGATGGGCAGAGCAGCTGCTGTTTATTCCAGATACCTGGGAAACAGGAAGCTTTAGCACATAGTCACAGAGCTGAGATGCTAAAGAACCTTCCCAAACCACAGACAGATGGTGAAGCTTAGAAACAAAATCTAGAATTCATGAGGAAGGTGTGACTAAAGCTGTAGTCACCTGTGGCTAAGAAGTTGGACCTGAGAGAACTGGGACTTTGTTTGACAGGAAGAATGGATTGGAAACTACACAGTCAAAAAACCAAACACCTCAAACAGGTGTTTCTGTATGCAGGAAAATTCAGCTCTTGGAATGAAATGATGCAAAGGGTTCTGTCTGCAGTGTATCACAGTGACATGGTTTGAGCTGTTTGGGAGGGATACATGACACCCATACCACATGTTGGGTTACCTGCCCAGAAGTTGGACATCTTACTTAAACTGACCATCATGGGATGAGCTGAGTTTCCTTGGGGGGTCCTGAGAGCTGGGGAGGGTAGGAGGAGAAGGGCAGGTCTAGAGCAGCTGGTGAGAACTGGGGTCACTAAGGTGTCCAGCTGCACTGGAGGGTTCAGGTAGGATGGGAGCAAAGAGGTGGGGGGGCTTTTGTTGTAGACCTGAATTCTGTTTATTGAGAAGATATTTTTGTGACAAAAATGGATCTCAAATGTTGATGAGACTTTCTAGTGGTAGTTTGAGCTAATGCCAGAAATAACATGCTGGATGGTGTTAACCAACAGAACTGGAGTGTTTAGAAACAGCACAAGGTGGAGGAACCACGTAAATCAAGCACATTTCATTTGCATAAACTAAAAAAGGTCATCAAGCACAGCCTTGCTGACTGGGCATTCAGGACTCAGCCACTCAGGAGCAATTGATGTTATACATAGTTCCATTTGGGGTCCTGTCACTGTTACAGCACCGTGTGATTTACTTCAGACACTAAAATAGCTATTGTAGAAGATTTTAGATCTTTGAAAGAGGGCAGTAACTGTCAGGACAGGAAAACTCATGGTCTTTAAGGTTCATTTTAAATAAGGATTTTAAAAATGCCTTTACCTGAAAGGGAAATGGGTTGAATCACCATAACATTTGTAGTATGGATGCTCCAGAACTCTTTAAACTTTAATTAAACTGTAAAAAGTGACAGTTCAGTGATGTGAAAAAACAGATTTGGTAACTCTTCCGAGGCCAAAGCATTTGGTCTCTCTTAGACTCTGAATATAGAGAACCTGGTCCCAGAGGTTTATTGTGCTTGTGCTATGTAGCTGCACTTCTGTCTCAGATTTAATTCTCACCATGCAGTTCCCTTAATAACATTCTTAAATTGTTTAAACACTGAAATGGTTGTACTTTATCTTCACATCTTCTACAGTAAATAAGTGCTGCATATAAAACACTGGAAAACATTAGGACAATTAATGTTTATTGTTGCAGCTTTGTAGTCCCCTATTTATCTCCTTTTCCATCTACTCAAGGCCCTACCTTCAAAACAAAAAAGTTCAGGCTCTTGAGTAGGTTTTTTTATGGTTTATTCTAAAAATAAAAAGGTATTTGCTGTTAACCATTTGAAATGTTTGATGAAAACTAATTAACTAGAAGGCTGATGCCTATTTTATAAAAAGGAAAACAGTCACTTGGTGGAAAATGACTTACTGGTTTGGTAAAGGTTGTTTATTTCTAAACACTGCTGGTCCAGGCAGTTGGGCATCTGCTGTCCATTGCACAAAAGCTCATCAGCTTTTCAGAAAGAAATGTGCTTTTTTCACTCCCCCTTTGTGATGCTGGAGAAACATTCCCTAAAGAAATGTCAGTGGTGAATGTTGCTGGAGCCACGAGTTGCAGGTACGTGCTGGAGAGCCATGCTGGGGGGGATGGCCACACTTGGTGTGCTCCCTGCAGAGCCCTGCCCTGCAGGGACTGCCGTGGGAAGGAGCACGTCCTTGCATTTTGCTGACAAATGAAATGTCCAATTTCTACAAGTAATTATTGAGTCGAGTGCTGTTGAAAATAGTACTTCCTCATTTTTCAGGATCTTGGAATACTTACTAAGAGACTTGCAGACCAATTTCATCGTGTCTTTGGCGGCTTGTGCAGACCAAACTAACATTTTTACATCCTGATGGAACATATTCTTGGGGAGAGGAGGAAAGTTAATGAGGGAATAAAGCCCTAATTGC
The DNA here is from genome assembly GCA_013399695.1 of Formicarius rufipectus. NCBI lineage: Eukaryota > Metazoa > Chordata > Aves > Passeriformes > Formicariidae > Formicarius > Formicarius rufipectus. Next base: position 664,914 of record VXAU01005073.1, on the reverse strand, counting down.
TGAATTGGATTATAGCTCCACTCTGTTAGCTTTGAGGAGGGATATTCAACTGCTTAAAGCAGAGTACTACACTGGAAGAGGATTCCTGGAAAACGGTGCCACTGTGATTCATAAGGACTTCTCGGTTCTTTAGTTAATAAATGGCTTCAAACATCAGTGCAGGCTGCTCTATGTGCTCAGTCTAAACATGTAATATTTTTCACAGCAAGTTGGGGACCTTAATGTTAGAAGGCCCATGCCTAGTGTTGCTGCCATTCCTGGAGTCAGTTTTCCCTGGGACACTCCTGAAAACCCAACTGCCCCTACGGAGTCTCAGCCCGGAGATGCCTCCCCGCCGTGGGCTGGGGCTGTGTGAAGGTCACCCCTCAGGGCAGGACACTGCAAAAGGGTTTGGACTGGAGGCCCCCAGCCAGACTTGGAGGTTTTTGCTCTGCCTTTTGTGGTGGGGCTGAGCCCTGGCATTGCCTCGTGTTTGCCCTGGTTTGCAGGGCAGCTCCACCACTCCCCTCCTTGGTTTTCGGGGCGGTCGTGCTTCCACTCGCCACGTTTCTTATCGCTCTGGAGTTTCTTACTAAGGAAATCTCTGGGGTATTTGTTGTTGAGGTGACTTTTTTGTTCTAAGTCTGTGCCTCCCAGTATTCCAAACAGTCTGCCCTCAGTGGGGAGGGCTGTTGGGTGCTGGAAACATTGAGCCAGCAAGAGCCTGACATCCAGGGAAAAAGGCGAGGTGTAATAGTGAGAGAGATTTTCAGCTCCTGCAAACTTTGCCTGGCCCTAAGTGTGATTGCTCTGTGTTTGTTTTCAGGGGTACTTACAAACCCTGAATCAGCCTGTTAGAGAAATAAGCTGCCCTTCAGAGGTTTGTTGGGGAGACTTTATCCTATTACTGTTCCAAACTGTGTGCATGTAGCTGTGAAAAGACTTAGGGCGTTGAGCTGGTGTGGTATGAAATTGTTCAGACTGCAGCGTGAGTTTTTCAGCACGTACTGCTACAATCCTTGCTTCACATATAAACTGCAGTCAGTGTCTGCACATTGCTCTTCTTGTTCTCCTGCACACAGACCTTGGTTTCTCTTCCATCAGAGCTGGGCCACTGGTGGAGGTGGATCTCTGTAGAGCTGCTCCTGTGTTCAGTTCATAGCACACTGGCTTTCAGTGCATTGTGTGGTGCTGTTCATATTGATTTAATATTGTGGTGTTTCAATTTTCTGAACTAGGCACTGCTCTGTTTGGATGGGGAGTTGAGAGGTTATGTAGACTTTCAAAAAGTTCTACTTTTTAACTTAGAACAGTCTCTTCAGCCCTTTCAGGGACAGTTCTGACTCGTGGTGACCTTTCCTTTCATGTACTGGGCTTTAACAGGAGGGAATTTTGAGCTGAGCAGTCTCTGTCCCAGTCCCACTGTGATGGAACCAGCAGAACTGTCTGAACAAGCAAAAAAGAAGTGTTGATAGTTTTCTCTGTAATCAAGAGCACTAACTGTGATGTTTCTCTCTTGTTTCTTTGGTTCAGAGATCACAAAGGACATCTCCATGAAGAACCTGAACATGAAGACCCTGTATGTTCATGTCATACCCACCACAGCAGAATGTTGAGAATCCTAGTTTTGTGAATAAGACCATGTAGACTTTTTTCCATGAAGAATTGAAGTCAAAGGAAATTCATATGCTTTTAGATGAACATCCAAGTTGTACATGGTACTACTTTCAACATCTCTAGTGGCACACAGGATGTTTTCTACCAGTGCATGTCTGATATGCTGCTCTTCAGTTTCAAATACAATGTATTTTCATTATGTTATCTTAAGATACTCTAAAAGCTGTTCAGAAAGTGTCAGAACTCCTTAACCTTAGATATCTATGCAGAAATTTACCTGAGAGAAATGAGACTAGTACCTCAGTGATGCTGTTCTCTGCCTGTCCTTTGTGCAGAGGGCATCTTTTCTAAACCATGGGCTGCCCACAAAGCTCTATGATAAATATACACCATCCTACAATAGCTTTGTAACTTATTTAAGGATTACTTGGATTTGTCCATTCATACTAGCTGGATTTTCATGAAGTGTGTGGCTGTTCATTTAAAATACTCCCTAAATTCAACACTTGGAACAATAAATTTGCTTCATCTCCAAACTCTTGTTTCCTTGTGTTCAGAGTCCTTTTCTTCCTCAGGGTTTCTAAAGGAGACAACAGTTAGCATGCTGTGTGTATCAGGACCACCCAGAGGCACCTGAGATGTGAAAACAATCTGTGCTGAACACCAGTGGCTCCTCTGATTGTGGTACTGACAAGTATTAATGGAGTAATTTTGAGGAGAGCAGAGTCTTGCTGAGCATGTTTTTCCATTACTCTGGTTTTTATCTTTACACTATGAATATAAACCAAAGCTTGTTTATGATAACACTGCGTTAGTGGGAATAACTATAAATATACTGGGCAGTAGTGGACCATACCAACACTGTAAGTACTGCTTTGAAGGAAACAACATCTCTGGCGTTCAGCTTACGTGAAATTATTTTCAGCAGTGTTAATAATGGCAGTGCCTGAACCTCCTGAATCCCTGGCCTGTTCAGTTTAATGAGTACTGGATGTTGCCCTCTGCCTTTTCCTAGAAGTCAGCTGGCTTATCTTTTCATTGACATAGTGACATGGAAATCAAATTTGTGTTGTTTTGTGGGGCTTCTTTGTCACCTGAAAAACATCCAGGTTTTGTCTCTGAAGCTAAGATTTTGTTGTTCCTAAGCTGATGAGTAACTTTATTATTGATGGAGGAAAAAATGAAGATGGCAAATGATTGCAGTCTAACCTCTCTCTTAATGAGCCACTCTAGGGGCACAACATCACTTGCATTTTTCAGGAGTTATTAGTGATTTGGCATTTTGTGCATTTGTGTGTTTTTTATTTCTAAGGATGATATCTGGCCAAGTTCCATGTAAGGACTGGATTAGGTTTTCTATGTGTAAATAAATATATACACTTGCTTTTCAGTGAATTGGAAACCCAGCCAAGATTTATGGGTTCACTCTGACTTACAAACAGAAAAAGATAATCATCAACAGAACCTTTTTTCTTTCTCAAATACATCTATAGCTGTTTACTGTAAAAATAATCTGTCTGTAAGAGAAGAAATACTTCTTGTGACCTGAGTCAAATAATCCCATAGCTTCCCTGAGGCAGAGCTGAATTGGGTTTCCTGGATTTCCTGCTGGAAAGGAAAACTGGCCTTTCCCTGGACTTTCTATTTGAGCTTTCTCTGGGAAGATGTTCTGCAGGACAGCATAGCCTGAGATGCACTGTTACAACAAAGACATGCTGGTAAAAGTGAGGCAGAGGCTTTAAATGACTTACTCTCAGAAAAGGGATGAAGGAAGAATATTGCTGATAATTCTGTATGTGCCTTGTAGTTCCTGAGGACCTGTGTGAAGGCAGAAGGTGCTGAGAGAAGGTCAGCAAAGACAGCAGTGTATTTTTGTGACCTGAAACCAGAGTGGTTCATGGACAGGCTGCAGTTGACCCAAGAAATCCTTCATAAAGGTCAGCTTCTCTTTTCCAAATGAGGCTTGCATTTAAAAAACAGAGGTGGAACTTTTCAGGTAGCTGTTCTCTCTGAGACTGGTAGTGGGAGCTACTCACTTCAAGCTGATGGTCCTTCCTGTGTCGAGTGGGCCTTTCCCCTCAGGTGTTGATGGTTAAAGTGAAGTGGGGGGTGTAAGGCCACGGCCACACTGAAGTACCTCCCCTGTGCTTTCCCTGCCCTGTTTCACCTCAGTCTCCTTTCTTCCCTGCACACCTTTTTTATTTTTTTTTCTCTTGGTTGGTTTGTGTGATTTGGTTTTGTTTGGTTGGGTTTTTTATCTGGTTGCTTTTAGTTTCTCAGGCTGCAGCTTCCTGTGCACATGAACATACTCCTCACGGGTTGTGATGACTGGAACAAAAACCCAAGTGTGTCCTTGTGCTCCAGCCTGGTCACATCACAGGGATGGAAATGCTGATGTAGAAGCTGGCAGAGGGGAAATACAGTGTGCAGGTAATGACAGGTAATGGGAGAATGAGACCAGAGTTTATCAGAGGACACTGCTAGAAATGCTTCTGTGTCAACTTCACAGCAACATTTGCATAAGGAACATGTGATTAAAACAATAATGTTGTGGCAGAGTTATAGTTTAATTTTCCTTTCAGCTGCCACTCTGTTGGTTGGCTCTGATCTCTTACCTCCAAAGCAGACTGACAGTGAATGCCAGGAACAAGGTGTGACCCATTTGGATGAACATGTACTTTGCATTTTCTTCTCCAGATCCATTTTTAGTGTTCTTTTTTTATTTTTCTGGACAATATCTAATCATTGCTCGAGATACTTTTCCTCTGGTGATCTTGAAGTGGGGAATGTTTCCTAGTAATTTTTTTTTTTTACCGAGGCTTCTTGAAGCCCTTCTCTAACATTATCTAGGTTGGGCTAATAATAGTATTTTGGCTTGATGTGATACTCTTGGGACTAAATAGAATCAACTGGGTTGGAAGAGACCTCTGAGATCATCAAGTCCAACCCTTGATCCAACCCCACTGTGATTACCAGATCATGGCACTGAGTGCCCTGGCCAGTCTCATCCTAAAAACCTCCAGGGATGGTGAATCCACCACCTCTGTGGGCAGCCCATTCCAGTTGCTCTTTCTGTAATGAATTTCTTTCTGATATCCAACCTAAACCTCCCCTGGCAGAGCTCAAGTCGTGCCCTCTTGTCCTATTGCTGGTTGTCTGGGAGTAGAGACCAACCCCCACCTGGCTCCCCCCTCCTGTCAGGGGGTTGTGGAGGGTGATGAGGTCCCCCCTGAGCCTCCTCCTCCCCAGGCTCAACACCCCCAGCTCCCTCAGCCTCTTGTGCTCCAAATCTGTTGTCATACCCAGGAATGACAGTGCTGGGGCTTAAAACAGGAAAAGGGAGACATCTTTCCCCCCCTCCACAGACAGAGAGCTGTTCCTCCCCCACTTCCCCTCATCTCAGACACCCCCAGTGAGTCTCTGGAGTCTGGGTTGTGTTCCAAGTGATCCCTGTCCCGTTTCTTCCACCAGATTGTCATTCCACAGCTGACCCCACTTGGCAGCACAGTTAGCGAGAGGGCCTGGCACTGAGTGAGGCTGAGATACTCCAGCAAAGCTGTGGGATAGGACAGTAACAGGATTTCTCCCTGTCATTCTTCAGGATCCATCAATGGTGTGGACCAGGCTGGCTGTAGATCAGAGTCACCTTCACTGCATCTTTGAGGTCTGTGTCCAACAGTCAGAAACTTGCAGTTGTGTCTCCCCTTAGTGCAGGACAAAGCAGTGACTGTGGGTGTCCCTCTGCAAGTGACTTTGAGAGAAGAATGGTTCTAAGGAGGGGAAGAAGAAATGGGTTTCTCCTCATGCTGTTAGGAGCTGAATCCCAGCTGAGCACCCTTTCAGCCCCTTTGCAGCTCAGGGTCTGTTTTCTGCCTTCAGAGGGGGAGTTGGGGTGTCCTGGGCACTGCTGGTGAAGCACAAAGCCATTATTCAATCTGCTGAGCGATTTCTGTGCTCTTTGTCTCACTTCTCACAGGATGGACTCTTGACACCGATTAAACAGCTTGAAAACACAATGTGTGCAGCTGTATTACAAAAGGGGACCCACAAGACAGTCTCACTTGCCTTTAACCTCTTGCTTTCCAAGATGTTTCCAGCCCCATCCATGCACAGAATTAGCTCTGCAGTGGAACGCTCTTGGCTGAGTTAATTTTACTCTTGCTGTGCTGTGAGTGGTGGGGAACTGGGCTTGGAGGGAGGGGCTGTCTTCAATTATCTAATGTTTTCCCCAGTTAAAATGTTTATGTAACAAATATAATTATAGCTTTTATGTAATTGCAAAGGGGGAAAGAGGTTCCTATTTCAGTGTGTCTGAGTATTTCAGTTAATTTCCAGTCTGTCTGTGCAGTTCTAATTAGGGGTCACAAAGCTCCTCAGAAGACTTCAGAAGTTCCTTGTAGATAGAATTAGAATAAAATTACTCCTAAAAGGATGTAATATTTTTTTTAAGACTTTCTGGGGTCAGTTCTGTACACATCGAGTTCTTCTTGGTGTTCAAAACAGTGCAGTTTCAGTCTCCCAAACAAGCAAAATGCATCCTGGCACTGAATATTTGCTGTGTTTGGTCAAGTGTGACAGCTGGACAGCTGTGCAGAAGGCACTTCCATGGAATATCATTTGCCTGAAGGACAAAGATCCTTCACTTTTCAAGTCAACAGTTTTGCAAAGGTGAAGGCTATCAACATTTAGAGCTGGGCCATGTGTTCTGTGATTAATAGTGCTGGCAACCCCCAAAATCCTGGGATCTTTATGGATGTCATATGCCAGGCATTGCAAGTGGGAGGAGGGGAAGAAGAAGCAGCTTGGAAAAGTTACTGCAGGAGATTTCTGCAAATCCTACTGATTCTATAGTCCAAACAAGGATGAAGGATCCTGAGTATTCCTCAAGACACATGAATGTTTATGAGATGAAAAAGAAAAGTTGCTTTCTGTGTCAACTGAAGGAGCCAAGAAGCAGGCTTAGACTCTTAGAAACCAAGGGCTTAGCAGGAAAGGGAGTTGCCATGGATTAGTAATTAAACAAGGACTAATAATTTCATATTCTTGCCAAAGAACACAAGTCTCCCAAAAAGCAAGTGCTGGGCTGCATAAAGAGGATTGTCTGTAAGATGGTGAAGTAATCTTTCCACTCAGTTACTGATAAAGTTCCCACTGCAGCCCCATGTCCAATTTTGGAAACCCTGTGATGAGGAAGATGCTGACAATTTGGAGGGAAACCAGTGAGGAGAAGCAGGAGTCAGGTCTGGGAAATGTGGCTTGTGGGGGAAAGATTGGAAGAGTTGGCATGTTTAGTCTACAGCAGGGAGGACTGAGCGTGAGATGTGAGGAGTCTTCCAATAAATAAATAGTAATTGCAAAGAGAATAGTAATGAACTGGTTTTCAGCAGGGTTGCAGTTAAATTGGGTGGGAATTTAGGACACACAGGAGGAGAAGGTGCCTAATCTGTCCCTAGACTGGGGGGCCTGGGCAAGGGACAGGGTTTTCATCAAGGGTAGGTTTAAGAAGAGGTTATGAGAGGGAGCTCCAAGGAACTGCTTGGATATAGATTGTTCTTCCTGGAGCTGGGAGTAGTTGTACCACCACAGTAGACTGGAAACCTCTCAAAGCCTTTTCTGGCCCACTTTCTACGTTTATTTTGACACCTGAGGAAAAGATAGATTTGAAAAAAATTCTTGACCAATGTCAGCCTGTCATCAGCTCATGTCTCGCAGTTCCTGTGGATACAAGGAAAGGAACTGTTTATTAGTTACGGGGTATGTTTTCTGCTTGGATATCTCCAATAATGGGTTGATCATGCTGATGTCTGAACACCTCTGTGGCACCTGGGATCCTTTTGCTGCCCTGCATTTCATTTCATGTTTAATTCCATTCTGATGTCACCTGGAAGAACCAAGCCTGCACAAATGCTGCTTAGGTGAGTCAGCCCTGACTCGAGTCCCCCTCGTGGGCTGTGCTGTCTGATTTATCAGCTGCTTTATGGACAAGCCAGAGGCACAAAACTGTTTTGCTGGCAAATTTGGGGTACCTTCAAGATTCTGTCATTTAACGTGGTGTTAAACAGCATCTAACTTAGACCATCAGCTCTGTCAGAGGAATCAAAGGGACTGGGATAAAGGCACAGAAAGAGGATTAAAAATCACAAAACAAGTTGTTTTTATTTCTGTGTGTTGAAAAGGACAATGGAGGGGACAAACCCAAACTGGCCCGTCCAGCTTAACACTGAGTGATACTATTAGTCTTGTGAACTTGGGAGAAGCTTACTCTTGGTCTTAATTCTCCAAGTTAATTAGTACAGAAAAGTGTCTTGGATTCTCCTTTACCCTGTTTTAATGGTCTGTAAAAAATGCCTGTCTCAGCTGCTTTGCCCTCCTCTCAGGGGCATAAAGTTACTGCTCACAAGTGACAGAGGAGATGAAGAAACAGCCACAGTGTTTCTATTTTCCCCACCCTAAAATTAAATGGGGGGGAAATTGAGTATCTCTTTGAAGAAAAAAATCACAAAGCAGCCGTGGAGTGACTCCTGCCCAGTGACTGTGGGGGGGTGAGCACTGCTGGCATGGCATCAGCACACCTGGATTGGGGTGTTGCAAGTGTAGTGATGGCTCACATGGCAAGGCTAGTATTTTTTTTCTCTGACCTCTGTCTGCTGCTGGACTTCCTAAATTTTATAGTACAGCATCCTGAATCTCAGTTTCAGAGAGGCCCTTGAAGGGCTGTGTGAAGCCACTGCCCTGCAAAGCTGTGCTTTGGCTTTTAGCACTTCTGTGCCTTAGCCAGGAAACACTGGCTACTTCAGGCTATACATATCCCAAATAGATGTCTTCCCTCCCTCGGGGAAAACAGCAAAGAACCTGTTACATTCATCATTTTAAAACAGGAAAAAAATCTACAAAAAGATACTGCAAATGTGGACTTAATGGGCTGTGTCCAAATGACATTTTTCTGTCAGTACCATCAAGTACAAAACACAAACAGCTCATCGGGAGGAAAAAGAGCAAACTCAGCCAAATGGAGTTTGACAAAACTGTCACATATTTACCACTGACCTTGATTATTGTGTAAAACACGTTGCAGCAGCTCTCCTGGTGGGTGCCTGGGCTTACAACGGGGGTGGACTTGTTAGGTGTACAAACCTGAGGTTGCCCAGCCCAGCCCTGGGGCTCCCAAAGCATCCCCTCCCTGCTCTGGGTTTCTCTGAGCTGCCTCTGCCACTGGCACAGCGATTTTCCCTTCCTGCCTTTCCATGCTAGTTCCTTGTGTGCAGGCTCAGATCATCAGACTCAAAGCTGCATCTTCCAAGCAGGACTTGGCTCTGTGCTGACCCTGAAAGGCACAAACATTGTGACTGGGGATGTCCAGCCTTAAACACCTTTTTTATTGTCCCCACCATCAATGACACACTTGGAACTTCTTAATGATGGTAGTTGTGTTACTTTGCTTTTTTTTCAGATAGGGATTATGCAGCTGGTGGTTCAATGATGTGTATTTATATTTTTAAATTAAGTGTCTCCTTGAAGACCAGGCTCTCAGTCTTATTTACCAGGTTAATTCCCGGTTTCAGATTTTTTTTGTGATGTGCAGAAAACAAGTTGCTGAACTCATTAATTGCATCATGCATATGTGACATCAAGCCATTGAAGGGGAAAAAATCCAAACCCATAATTTTTTGAAGGTGAGAAATATACTGATTATTTTATAGGCTGGCATTTTTAGATGTTAATCCAGCAACTTGAAGCCTGTGAGACTTGTCCTGCTTTTCCTTTGCTCAGTAGCAGTGTAGGCTCTGTCTCTGTGCTCCTCCCAAAGCTGCCATTCCGGGCCAGAATCCAAATTCATCTTCATTATATGACGGGAAAGCAGAAATAGAGCAACTGACCCAGGAGTCAGTGACAGCAGGTTAATTCTTAAATAATTGCCATCATAGGAGGGGGAAGAGGAAAGGAATGGAGTGGTAACAAAGGGAAAGGTTTTCATGCAACTGTATATAATAAAGAGAAAGGGCACAGAAACACAGAGTACCTGCAGCCTCTATTGCAACATTGTCTCCTTAAGCTGATGGTTTTAAGGTATTAAAAGTTGTAAGAGGCCAAAGTAATTTATACAGAGCAATTATATCAAACAGGTTTTACACACCTTTGGAACAACACACGTGAAATATTGCCAGTTCAAAACAGTTTTTTCACATGGAATAGTCACTTTGGAAAAAATGGATAATTCCACAGACAAGCTGCAATATATTATATTAATCTGGAGTGGCAAAAATGGAGAACGTGATACAAAGAGGTGCATTTGGGAGAATAAATTTTTGTAAGTGTTGGTGAGACAGTGACTTAACCAGCAGTCTGCCCTTTGGAAGTCAGGAGCTCCATAATAATACAATGCAATACAATAATGACTGCAGAGAAAAGGCTGTACAGGTGGAGAGACAGATTTAATAAAGGAAAATTAATATTTACACAAAACTAAATTTTATTTTAGTTTGATTAGTGGTTGAAGGCAAACAGCAAACCATAAGAATTTGAGATGAGTACTCTGGTTGCTGGTACATGTGCCCCTGTCTGAGTGCCATGTGTGGTTTTCTGTTGGATACTATTTTTCCCAGTATAACAATGATACTAAAAATCACTTCCCACAGCTCATCTGTATTTACCATTTTGAGAGACAGCAGTGTAACATCCCTTATCTCTCACTGTATGGTTGAATTAGTAAAGACAACCTAGACCTGATCTGCTTCCATTGTGTGAATCTGAAGCACGGTCTGGGAGTTCTCAGCAGAGCTAAATTACCGAAACAGTGTTTTTACATCTCAAGTGCAGTATTGAAATTGCTGAGCTCCAAACTTTCAACTCCTTAATCTGTTGCCTCTAATTCACAAATGGATAAGCAGAAACAACCCTTACCATTGTGTTCCTTGTGGGGCTGGAGAGTTGGGATGTAGCACATCAACTGTTGTGGTCTCCTTTGCTACACCAGAACAGGAGATAAAGCAGAGAGCGCAACATTCTCTTTTGGTATTGCTTCTGTGTTGCTGCAGTTTGGGAGTTCCTTCTCCCCGTGGTTTCTCTCCTCACTTACATGTCATTTGCTTTGCCCTGTGGGAAACAGGAGGTTCATGGCCTGATATCAACACGGGATTTAACAAATAATGGAAAAGCAGAAGTGAGCTGGAGGATCAAAGTGGCACTGGGGGCTCTCTGGGGCTCTCAGGCTTGTGGGCAAACCCTGAAACTGAAAAGAGTTTTTCTTCCCCCCTCTTCACCTCCTCCTGTCCCCTCCCTGCCATTTGCTCAGCCATAAACTGCACTATTTCACAGCCACTGTGGCAAACATTGGCACGTGGAACATTTGCAGTCCTTGCTCCTCCCTGTGCACAACATGGTTTATTGAAGGCTGGGGCTTCAGGAGCACCACTGTGCCACAAGGAGGGCTTCCCTGTCCTTCCCCACCTTCAAGTTGAGTCATTTCCTATAAATACCCTGAACATAACGAGGATTTAGGCACGAAACTGTCTGTGCCAGTGTTTTAAGAACCGATCTTGTATTTTTTGTACACTTGAAATACATGCCAGGCTAATCTTAGAATGCCTTTTCAAGCTTAGCAAGGTCAAATAAGTGCCTTGTGCAATCACACACCTAAGTTGTATTTAACTTTTCATTAACTTTCCAGTGTGCTAAAAAACATGCATAATTCATTTCCCTGCTGTTTTTATGTAACCATATGATAAATGAATAGGAGAGGGGGAAAGAGGCGAGAGATTGGTGAAGTTCTGTCTTGTGTGCCTGCCACTGAGGAACCACTGCCAGCTCAGAGCACACGCTCCATGGCTTCAGTTTTATTCAGATCCCAGGAAGTTATATAATTAAAAGAATATTAATCTGTGCTAAGTACATCTACTCGAACACCCCCTTAGAACTGTAGAACTTTGCAATAATTACTGCTTTGGTAAAGACACTCTGATTAATTTATGTCATTGCAGCCCATTAAAAGTAAGTGCTGAGTGTACATAGTCTGTGAGAAGTTTTAAGGACTGGATGAAGATCTCTTGGTGTCTTTTTGCTAGGCTATGACAGGTGGTTGTTTTCCTTTATGGGTTTCCTCTTGGATAATGGAACAACCTTTTTTCCAAATATTGTATCTTCATACCTGGATTTGCTTTGGTCTTAAGTAACTGAATATACACTTAAGACTGTCCTTGGTACTTATATGCAGATGAACAAATTGTCATAATGTCTGGGCAGACACATCTTTGCACTCTCTAAGCTGATTTGCTGCCTCATCTAAACCTTTAACATTTGTTTCAGTGCAGAAATTCCTGGATTTGCCTTACTGAGGCTCCCCTAGCATTGAATCAAATGTGTATTTTCAATTTTGCCAATTGTTGGAGACTAAATGCAGACACAACTAATGAACATTGGTTTAACCAAGAAATAAACCAGAGACAGTAGAGAAATGGAAGTGCAAACAGCAATAATTTAATTTACAAACCCAAGCCCTGCCTGGCTCCTTCCGCTGTTCCCAGCACAGTCCATCTTTGGAACCTCCACTCTGGGCAAGTGAAAATAAGAAAGAAAATAAGAGAAAATTGGGAGTAACAAGGGCTGTTGGGGAGACAGAGGTGATACTTATCCCAACCTGTTCATTCCTGGTGAAAACAAGTCATGGGCCTGCATATGGGAGGATTTCTGAAAGGCTCAGGGACTTTTCAGTCTGAGCAGTCACCCCAGAACTGTTCTGGCAGATCACAGGAGGACTGGCAGACCACCCACCACGATCTTTTGAAATGTTGTTGTAGCCTTTGTTTTCCAGCACATCCCAGTTCGTTCCTGCTGCTGAGATCCCAGCTTTCTAGGCAGAGCTAGCACAGCTGGCTGTGTGGAGGAACCCTTTGAGCTGCTACCCACAGGACATAAGATATGACTTTTTAATTCTGCTATTCAGTCAGAAAATTGCTTATTTTTGGTGAGAGATACAAGTTATAATATATGAAATTAATATTTGTCTCATTAGGAAGTGTTCATAAATGAGGACAGAGACTACATCACTCTGGGAGCAAGAACAGACTTGTAGGAAAACACCATTTGTAGAGGTGTTGCAGAGAAACCTAAAACATGCAAATCCCATTGTGAGAGGATAATATTCCTCCCAAGGACCTGTTTGTGTTAGGATTTCACTTATATATAACAAAACGTTTAAACCATCTCTAAGAGGTAATTAAATCTTAAAGCTTCAGGAGTGTGTGTGGGGGGAATATTTTTGTATGATGCATTGGTGTTCCGTGTCAAACACTATCCCCAGGGGAGTTTTGATCCAGTTATTTGCTGGAAGTGCAAAAGAGAAGGTAGTTGTCTTCAGGATCAATAAGTCTGCAGAAACTTTAAAAAAAAATTTTAAAATTCATCCCTATATGAACCCATGATTAATTAAGAGTTGTGTGGGACTGATTTCACTGCCTGGTGTGGGATCCAGCAGAGCTGAGCTGGAAGGTTCCTCCAGCTTCCCTGCTCAAGTTGTTCCCCTCCAACAGGTCACCCAGGGGCTTGAGTATCTCCAAGGATGGAGAGCCCAAAGGCTCTCTGGGGAATCTCTGCCACCCTCACTGTTAAAAATAAATTAAAGAATAAAGTGGGGTTTGGGGTTTGAGGTTTGGAATGTTCAGATGGAACTTCTGGGATTCAGTTTGGGTCTGTTGCCTCTTGAGCACTGAGAAGAGCCCGGCTCTTGATTCCCTGCCCCATCAGTGACCCCCGGACCCTCCTCTTGGCCCAGTTGAGCAGCCCCCCAGCACCCCACTAAGTCCATGTCTCTCATACTGGAGCCCCCCAGTTGTGCCACCACTGCTGGGCAGGAGAGATGGGTCATTTCCCAACTTCCTGGCAATGCTATTTATTTCTTCTGCCACCCCTAAAAAGCAGTTGAGATTTTTTCCCCTCTCTTATCTGAGGCAATCAGCTGGCACTATAAATTTAATTTGCTGCTGTTCAAGTCAGAATTTATTGACTGAGAAAAGAAAAAAGGCAAGTAGTTTTAAACAGGGAGTAATTTTTTTGTCTAAAAGTTCTAGATCAATTTAAATCAATATGTTGCTGAAATACTGCAAGAAAACAAAAAAAGCTGAATGAAAAATAAGGGTTGTAATTTTCCCCTCCATAATGTGGTCCATGTCCACATTTTTCCTTTCTCGCTCTTTGCATTTATCACTAGAATATATGCCCAGGATTATTAGACAGATAGATGGATTTAATTCTAATGCAATATAATAGATTAATTCTTCATTAATCCTTAAGTGTGTACTAACCTTAAATTCCTCTTCAGGTAATGGGAAGATGGAAATGGTGATACTGAAGGTGTCTGAGGAGGTCTGGAATGCCATCTGGATGTACTTTTCATTGTGTATATATATGTGAGTGTGTGTATGTATATATACACACACACACATATATATTATAAAATATAATATAGAAATATATATTATATATTATATATGTATATATTTTATATATATGTATTTGTGAGGGGACACATCCTAGAGTCTGAGGAGGATGCTCCAAACTTCAGCATTACAGTGAATATCAGCTGTGCCATCCTGACAATACATCAAAGGTATAGGTGAGATGCTGGTAAGAACTTCCTCTTTATTGGAGAATTAAAACCTGCAGGTGGACCACGTGCAGTGCCAGGGCTGGACATGCCCAGGCCACTCTGCCTTTCTGCTGCCACCTCCACATGTGGTTGAACCACTGAGGGTCCTGAGATAGCCCATCCCACCAGGCACTGAGGAACTGTGGCATTAATTTGCTTGGAGGAGCCAGGTCTGTGTGTGTGCCAGGGCTGTGTCCTCTCACCTTAGAGCTCACTGTCAGGAACTGCTCAGAGATTCAAGGTGAGTATTTATAGGGTGCAGTGCAGAAATCAGCCCAATATTCATTAGCAGAAGTTTTGGCCAGAAGCTGAACAGTGGCAAAGGAGCCCTCAGTGCTGATATATTGCAGAGCAGCTTCCCAGCACTGCTGACTTCCTTCTGCAGGGTGCACTCCTGAGTGCATCCAAGGGCTTCCTCATTGGTTTGCCTGGCATCTCTGACTGAAAGCAATCACTTGCTTAAAATGCATGTTGGCAGATTTGCCTTGCCCCAGTGCTGGCTTTCGTTAAGACTTGAAGTATGAAAGGTAAGTGGGCTTCCTAAAAAACAGCACAAATGTCATTTACAACCTTCAGTCCAAAGGAGATGTAAAATGGTATTATTCTCAAAGAAGGTGAATTATTCTTACCCAAAGAGCAGCAAGTTAAATCTGGTACTTCTAAAATGACCACTGGGACCACATCTAGATTCTATTTGCCTTGCTAAATTCACTTTTATTTGCAACATGATTTCTGTGTTATTGATAAATATTTGCTTTTAGGTATTTCTGTGTAGTATTTTTTCTGGAAATTTCTACTGAAACCATTGATGACAACCAGTATTTAAATCAATTATTCTGTTTCCCCTTGGGAAAACACTGTAGAAGGCGAGGACTGACTTTTAAATTTATAGGAATGTTGAGACAAGTTTGCCAATACTCAGCTGGTTGTCCAGTACTGACCTTTGGCTGCTGCTTTGTTTTCACTGGGTTTTTTTGGATTTTTCTCTTACTTCTGAAATGACCCACATCCCATGTCTGAGCATTTAATGCTCCTCCATATGCAGCATCTTAGTTACTTGCACTGAGGATTGTGTAAACTGATACCTATTTCATTCCATCAAGATTTTTTTCTGTAAAAGCAAAAGGAAAGAACCACGTTTGAGATAATTTTTGATTATTATACAGCTAAAAGTTACCTTCTTTTCTTTGGAACCATTAAACAACTGTGCTGTGACTTAACACCCAGTAGTTCCCCATCTTTTGTTTCTCACGGTGTTTCCAAAGTGTTTCATTCAACACCCTGTTCACCCTTCACACACTTTCTTGTGAATAAATACATTCAACACAATATGTGAGTTCTTGAAGCAAAGCATTCTTACTAAAACTTTGAAATCTGCCCACTGATTTCCCACAGTGATCTGTGGAATGGGTGTTACACAGGATTTGGGATTCTTTTAAAGCAGACGGTGCATAACTTAAGAGGATTGTCTCAATGTGTTGGAAAAAGGGTCGAATATTGCAAAAAGCTTTCTCACAATTACTCTATACATATAAAAGATCTTTGTGACTGTGAACAAGTTCAGAGGTCAAAGAAGTTATTCTGCCCCACTTATATATCCAGTAGATTCTGACAAAACAAATCAGATTATTCATCTGAAAAAGTAACTTGTGGCCCTTTCTGAAAACATGCAATCATAGTATTTTATTTATTTATTTATTCATTTATTCATTATTCATTTATTTATTCAAACCTGTTGTCATAGGTTTCTGTAGCTGAATTTTAGTGGAAGGGGGGGCTACCAGAGTGGTTTCTGTTAGAAGCTGCCAGAAGCTTCCCCTGCCCTGTGAAGCCAATGACAGCCAGGAGGGGCTTCCTGCTGGTGGCCAAAGCTGAGCCAATTAAGAATCAGAGTCACAGCTCTGGGATAACATATTTAAGAATTTAGGGGTGTGGGGCAGTTGGAAATTCCAGCCATGGGATAACAACGCAGAGAGAGAGACCAAGGTAGGAGCAGGAGGAGGAGAAGGAGGGACCCCACGCTGGAGCAGGGAGGGGAAGGACTCAAAGCTGTGCCCTCCCTGGAGCCCCTGGAGGAGCAGGTGGATGCAGGAAGGAGCTGTATTCTTCTGACTTTTGTTGTGGTAGTTTTTGTTGATATTTGGGGGGGTGTTTAATTTAATTTATTTTTTATTTTTTAGAAGAAAGGTGCTGTGGACCTCCATAAAGTCCTAAGAGTGGCAAAAAATGGCCTTTTATGCTGCTTCTGACTTTGTACTTTTGGTTGCCAGATTATCAGATTTATGTCAGGTTTAACAAATTGAAGCTTGAGAATTCTTTTTGCCAGGGAAGAACCAGATTTGTTTTATAGACAAATCAGTTGGTAACTTTTAGTCCATCATATTTCTAGCCAGGATCACCAGTGCTGGCAGCACAGGAGATCTGTTGAGGCCCCATATCTGTCCAAGTGCTTCCAGAATCGCATGGGAGTGGAAATCCCTCCACTTTCTGCGTAGCTGGGCCATGACAAGGTCATTTCATGTGAGTGCAAACATAATGTGTGCTTTGCACTGGACTATTTTTGCTTTGGTGTTGAATTAGGACAGTGAGCTGATGTTTGCAGAATATCCTGACATACTAATAATCCTCTGGCCAACATTTTTGTTTGGTTTTGTTTTTAAAGCAAAGCAGGGGCAGGTTTTTGGTACCTTCTCCTGCAGTTGCATACGACGTGCAGACATTAAAGGCAAAAAGCACCCTCCTCATGCTGACTGCTGTGAGACACCATGGCAATGTCCCAGAGTTTGTTCCTGACACAGCTTTTGTCTGTCTTTACTTTTGCTCTTGAAAAAGCAGAGATTTAGGACTGGTTGGCTTTTCAGTGGGAGACTGAGGGTGTGAAATTACTGCAGGAGATCACCCTGGTGATTCACAGGGATATGCTTTTGAGCTCTATCAGATGCTGGACTTGTGCCATAGTTTGGTGGCATATGATACCATGGGAGTTCTTTCTTGATAGCAGTTGTGGCTGGGTCTGAGCATACTGGTAATTAAATGTCCCAAGTTGTTATAAAAGAGTCAAAACTTCACGTCTGCAAGTCCAATATGGGCACTTCCTGCTATCCCTGTTTCACAAAGCTCTGTAGTGTTGTATAACAACTCCTCATACAACATTTTTCTTTGCTTGGTGAGGAATTCTGACAGGTTTTACCACTGCACTTTGCTCTGTTGATCCATGTATTACCGCTATTTTGGCAGATCAAGTGTTCTTCACTTTCATCCTCATAGTTGCCACTTGGCACCAACAACACTTCAAAGGTAAACTCTGCAGGTGCCAAAGGGTTCTGTGGGGTGGAAGATGTTATGTATGTATGATATCAAAGCATCACAGTTACATGCTTGAATGCATTTCTTAAAAGGATGCTGAAATAAAAACAAGTATTTC
Source organism: Formicarius rufipectus (assembly GCA_013399695.1). Classification (NCBI taxonomy): domain Eukaryota; kingdom Metazoa; phylum Chordata; class Aves; order Passeriformes; family Formicariidae; genus Formicarius; species Formicarius rufipectus. The sequence goes on along the minus strand of VXAU01005073.1, from coordinate 647,254 downwards.
ATTCTAACACAAACCAGCCAAACTGTAAATTGTCGAACTGGCATTTCCTTGAAATCCCCCCTCCGTTTTGTTAGTGTGGAAATTAAGCACCAGGTTGTGAAAACGATGTGAAGCTCAAACCTGAGAACTGTCTGACAAGGGTATTTCACTATCAGTTTATTCAAACTTGAGGCAAGCATAGTGCCAAAGTGTTTTATGACAACAGGATCTCTGTTCCTTTACATTCTTTTGAGCTCCACTCAATGATCTTGGAGGTCTTTTCCAACCCAATTGATTCTATGATTGTATGATTCTATGCATATGTTCCCCCATTAACCAGGACAATGAGAAAGAACTCAAAGGAATCACTAAACCTCACCTTAGAGAAGATGCAATGGATTTAGGAAAAAAACCCACAAATAATCCTAATCTCCAAAACATAACGAGAAGGATTACATTTTAGTAATTAGGTGATGCTGCTATTGTTGACATCATGCTCTAAGTAGTCTTAAACCTGTATATAAGAGGTTGAGGTCCTAAAAGTGTTGTAGTAAAAGAAAAGGATCTCCAAAGGAGAAAAAGAAGTGGTGAGACCTCTGTCATGTAGTCTACAAAAATATGAAGAAAGCTTCTAAAGTTGTCAGAAATGCATGAAGTTCTATTTCACTGTTTGCACAGGGAAAGGTATTAAATAGGCAGAAGGTATTAAAATGAAGAAAGCTGCCCTGTCACTGCTTTTCTCAGGTGATAAACAGCCAGACATTTCTGCTGTTTCACCAGGGTTGACAAAATCAGCCACAGGGGCTGAAGATGAAGACGAAGGAAGGAAAGTAATAGTTTGTACTGCTCTGATCTCATTAATTGCAGCTGCAGAGCTGACCCACTGAGGATGGGAGGAATCACCTGCTTGGAGGTTGTCCTGTGTCAGAGTTAAATCCTGAGCACTGTGCTGTGATCCTTAGTGTTTACCAGGGGTAGCTGTGTGTGGAAAGGGAGTGTTTTTGTGAAAGTCTGCAGGATGGAATGTTTTTATGCCGTGCTGAATTGCCAGCCAAGTGTGATTGCAGGCAGCCAGTAGGAATGCACATCTAATGCTTTTCAAATGGTGCTCCAATCATCTGCTTTAAATGATTAATAAGCACAAGCTGAAAATAGCACCACATTTACCTAATGTTTGCATGATTATTTTTGTAAACACTTAATTCAGGCTTTCTCTGCCGTCTTTCTAAGCAGTGTCAAAACAGAAATGCTGCTACTCTTGGTTAGTTTTCCTCAGTTGGTTTTATCTTTGTCATGACCCAGGGAAATGTAGCAGGGGAAGGCACCAGAAATGCTAATTCTTGGTTGACAAGTAAGCATGTGGTTTAAGATCAATTGAGAAAACTAATCTTGATATTTGCAGAACTGTTACAGGTTTCTGATTTTTACTCCAAAACTGGTCACTGAGCTTGGTGAGAACTACAAGTCTGGATTTTGTTAACAAGCTTGTCTGAAAGCACTACAAAAACATGGTCCCAGCTTCTCCTGGTTTTAAATAAGTTAGAAACAGTTTTAAAAAATGTGGAGGGATTTGTACTTCTGTCATGTTGGCTGTCCTACTTTTTCCTTAAGTCCTTGCTGAGATAAGGTTAAGACTGGAATTCAAATGGTGTTAAGGAAGAAGCCAAGATAGTAATCAGAATATAATTAACAAGTGTATCATTTCTCCAACAAGCAGGGCTGGCCAGCACTGCTAGTCACCAGTAAAAAGTAGTGGAAGATTTCCGGCATTCCAAGTAAAATACTGGTCTTGTTTGCTGCAGGTGTTGTATTGAAGTGTGTCCATCCTTTACACCAAACAAAACCCCAGCTCATCTTCCAAATATATTTTTCTGCTCTTTAGAATTCACTCTGTTTCAGTTCAGCTTTGCCGACATTTGGTAACAGGTTTTAACTCTCATGGTGAAAAGATTATGTGGCACAAGAGAACTGTTATGAAATCTAATTTAAGCCTACGTGTAAAACCAGGACGGTTTGGTTAAATACCCGACATTAAGTACTCTGGCAATGTTTCATTTTGCTGTGAGCAAAAATGTTTCAAAGGTGCCATCCTCTTTTTGGCAATGCTGTGAGCAAAAGTAGCATCTTCAAATCTAACTTGTGGCATGGGGTTTTATTACTTTTTGCCAAAACTGGAGCATTAGCTGCTCAGTCTGTGTGATGCCCATCACCTGTGCACTGTACTTCCTCATAAAGTGGAAACACCTGTACACTGTACTTCCTCATAAAGTGGAAACACAACCAACATTTTTCATTTCCCCACAGCCTCCGTGTCCCAGGGTGGGTTTCTCCAACCCTCAGAATTAACATCAGGCCTCCCCCTTGTGATTTTGGGAGAGTTCAGACTGAAAACTGAGAGTATTAAAGCAAACAGAGGTGATGGCCTGAAACCTTTGTTACTGAACAGCCGCGGTTGAGCCCCTCGGACTTCCCACCCCTTGCCCCGACACCCTGCGAGCCCTCGGCGGGTGCGGGCCCCGCGGGCAGAGTTGTGCGGCGTTGCGGAGGGTCGCGGAGCCGCTTTCGGGGCGCGGCTCAGCCCGTCCCCGCTGAGGGGAGCCCCAGCCCCGCCGGGGGAGGCTCGGCTCGGCGCTGGCACCTTGCAGGGTGGGGAGAGGCTCTGCCCGGCCCCCCCCTCAAGGGTTTTCCCACTAAGTGTGACGGAGCCGCCGCCGCCTCCCAGCGCAGCGCAGCGGCCCCGGCGCAGGAGGAGGCGCCGAGCGCGGCCCGACTGCCCGGGCACCGCCGGGGACGGACAGCGGCGGCTCCGCGCTCGGCTCCGAGAGCCGCCTCAGGTAGGGGCGGCAGCGCCGAGGGGCCGGCGGCGGC
>VXAU01005073.1:470868-644373 GCA_013399695.1 Formicarius rufipectus | reverse complement strand
GATGGAGGCGGCTGCGCTGCCGTGGGGACACGCCGGGCTCGGTCCGCCTCAAGCCCGGCGGGCTCGGAGGGGATGGAGCGGGGCTGGAGGCGGCGGTGGCCGCGCTCTGCCCTGCCCTGCCCTGCCTTGCCCTGCCTGCCCTGCCCTGCCCTGCCCCGGCGGGCAGCACCGGAGCCCCCCGCCCGCCTGAGGCACCGCGGTCCCCGCAGCGCCGGAGCAGCCCCGGGGACGCGCTCGGGGCACCGAGTGCCAGAAGGTGATTGTCCTCGTCAAAATATTAATTTGAGAGGGTCAGAACGAGGTTATACCCTGCAGCCTCGGCGGGGCTGGTGAAAGGATGAAAGGAAGGAAGGAGAAGCCTGGCCGGGAGCGCCGTCCCCGCCGTGTCCTCGGAGCTCGCCCAGCGCTCGCAGCTGAGCTCCGCTACGGCCGGGCTGGGGCTTTTTGCCTTCTTTTCCTCGGTGCGGGGGGCTTTGAAAGCCTCGCAGTCCTCTCCGAGCACCTCAGAGCCCGGGGAAGGCGGAGGTACCTTCGCCGGGTCCCCAGCGCCCAGCGAGGTGTCCCTACAGGAGGTGACCCGGCTGTGGTGGCCGCTGCGGTCCCCGGCGCCGCCGCCTTTGCATGGATGTCGTCAGGATTCGCTTTGCTACTGTCTCTGAACAGAATGGGTTCCTCTTATAAAATCTCGATTCGGAGACTATATTGGAAGTGTGAGGGAAGGATCACTGCCTTCGGCTATGTATCTTTGAAAGGCCTGTTGTCTTGCAGGTGGAGGAAACCTCTCCTTTGGTGAATTAAACTGTCAAAAAGTTTACTTCTGTGTATTTCTTGCTGATCATTTTTACTTGTTGGGTTTTTTTCCCCCCATCTTTTATCACGTTACACCAACCTAATCCCGTGCTGAGACTTTCTTTACTTTCTTTTTATTTAAAGCGTATTTGCTAGTAAAGTGATACTTGAGAAGCGTGGATACCAAGATAAGGTGCTGGGAAGATAGGCAAGCTGAAAGCAATGGTGTAGAGTAGGACTTCACTGCTGCCGAAATAAGCTAAAATGTAAGTTTTTAAACAGTGTGAAAGTTGACACTGCTGTAACTCAACTCCCAGAGAGTAAAAAGGAATCTTTTAAAGAATAGCGGTATCTGGCTGGTCGGTACTGTGAGCCCTTCGTTATGTAAGCAGTCTCTTGAGTAGGACTGCGTGCATACCATCGTGTTCTCAAGTAGCACTTCGGTTCTTATCCTGTCCCCTCATCTACATCTGACTAATTTTCATGTGGTGACTCAAATAGGATTCAGCATTTTCATGACTTTTATGTGAAGAAGCTTGCCTATGTCTGTGTATCTTGCTAATAAACTCAGTATTGTTTTTCATGTCTTCATGACCTAATGTTAAGCTCCATTTTCAAAGCGAACATTGCAGTAAGTCCTTCCTAAAACAAAACAAACAAACAAACAAAAAGTTCAGTTTGCTGTCAATATGAACATCTTCACTTTAAGATTTAATGGAATGAATACAGAGTTTTATGTTACCTTGAATTCCTATTTGATATCATTCCTAGCATTGTCCTTTGCTGACATGCTGTAAATCCAGGACCACAACCCCTTGATATTCCAGGCTATTGAATGTGACATTGATCCAAATGTCTGGCACATCTCTCTATCCAGACCTTATCTTTGAACCATTCAATTTCCTATTTCCTGATAATGTTAAACACATTTTTATTGCTTTTGACAAGTTCCTTGGGGAGATAATGGGTGTATTTATATGGTGTCCTGTAGTGCTGTCACCCTGCGAGGATGTATTTTGGAGTAGTGCAATGGGGAGACTGGATGGACCACTGTCATAGCCAGTGGGTTTGGCTTCATTTGGCTTTTCCCAAACAGGTATTTGGTGTCACTGGAGATGCCTTAGAGTCCCCCCCTTGTCTTTGGCACTGCCTCCAAGGGCTATGAGTCCCCACTGTCCATGTCATGCATCAGACACAAGAGAGCACCTCAGACAGGGTTTTCTACCTTTTTGTAGATGGTTGAGTCAAACCTGGTGCCTTTGGTTCTTTGTCCTCAGTTAGCCAGGAATAAAGCACTTCAAGTCACTTACCGGAGTAAATTCAGATATGAGTAGAAAGTTGGGCTGATTGTCTGAATATTGATAATCTTCTAAGTGCTTACTTGGAATTTATCTACATCAACAAAACCTGCATGTTCCTGTTATTATAGGCAGGTCAAAGTATAGTTAGTGAGGCTAAAAAGAAAATTATGAAATTCAAAACACCCTGAAACTTGCATTGTAACTTCAGAATAGGTGCAGGATGTTGGCTGCAGTTGGGGAAAAAATAATCTCTGTTGACCATGAAGAAAAAGCAGAGCAATTATACAAGAGATAAATGATTGTTTTAGTGACAGTCTGATGGGAGATGATAGTGGAGAAGATAATTGGGAACAGAATGAATGTTTACATTTAAACAAAATTGTGTTGCTGTTGAAATCTTTTAAAATAAACATTTGAACAAAGTTCAGGCTTCTGATGAAGCTTACCATTGGAATGTGTGTGTCAGACTGAAGAATTCTGTTTAAAAACAGCTTTACATTTATTGTATGCTGTGCAGTAAATGTCTGCAGTTCACAAAGTTCAAAGTGGAATTCAAGGTGTCCTTTGAAAGAAAAAAAATGTAAAAACTAGGTAAAGAGAAGTATAAATGCAAATTATTTTAAGTATAGAAGTGGCAAATGCAAAAGGATAAAATAGTTTTAATCATCTGAAAACAACAAAATCTAAAGTATTTGAGAAAGGGAGAGTGAGAATGAACTAATAAATTGGTATATAATAGGATGATAGAGGTGACAGTAATGTGTGTCACAATACATGTTGGTCTCAGTATATTTGTGGTACAGAATTATCAGTTAAATCAGAGAGGCTTATTTTTTGCCAAAACCTACTCTGAAAAAAAGGTTTCCTCTTCATAAATGGAGTTATTTAGTAATGAAATGTTTCAGGCCTCCATTATACAGGTGTGACCAATCTTTCACATTTATGTGGTCTAATACAGCATGTCCTAAGGGATGTGTAACTGGCATATTCCTGGGCCATTCCATATGCATCAGCATGTCTCATATCTGGAGGTAATTATGTAAAAGGCCTTGTTTTTACATATTTTGAACATTATGTTCAGAATTCTTGAATATTTTGTAACATAAAATAGCTGGTGTGCTGCAGGGATGCCCTCCACACTCTGGAATGTAAACCAAAAGAGGTTTAAACATTCCTTGGAGGCAGGAGTTGCTATGTATTTAGAAGTGTGTCTTGGAGGGTTCATTGCATCCCTTTAAGTGTGCAGAAAAGACATTTCTGAAGAGCCTATTTCTTCAGTCTGAATGCTCAGGTCAGTGCCCTCAGAGCCTCAACAGCAATTCTCTTGGGGAAGCTCATTTAGCTGCCTTCAGCTCTCGCTCTCCTCTCACCTAAAGGCGGGTTTTACAGTCTTCCCATCACTCCTGTTCTGAGGACGTACATCCCAGGACTTCCCAGCTTCCCCAGGTTGCCACATTTGGGGTGCCAAAGGCTTATGAAGGCAACATTGTGCTGCAGTAGCTGAACATCTGTGAAAGAGCAGCAGCAGCAGCAATATTGTGTATGAGGTTGTACAGCTGTCACAATACAAGAATTTCTGTTTGCACAATGAATTTATTCATTGTCTGGTGGGATACCTATAAAAAACCAGAGCAGGGGGGTTTTCAGAAGCAAACCTCCCTTTTTTTCATTGGTGCTCCTGGTGAAGGAGGTGCATTTCCAGCCTGCACGTAGCAGTGGGGTGATGTAAATACAGAAACCATCTCATGGCTTTGCACATTTACCGAGGATTGATTTTAATTGTGGAAGGGACAGGATTTGGAGCTGCAAGACCAAGTCACGTTTCCCTCTCACACCCCCCAGACTCCGCAGCAGTTTGACCTTGGATGCACATTTCAAGTTTTGAAAGCCTTTGTGCATTATGAAGCCAGAATACTGCAGCTGTCTCTATTCAGCATTTCTATTTCTAAGATTAATAAGTCCTTAATTCCACAGTGTTTGGGGAATTGCCTTTAGCCTAATTTATTTATTAATGTGCCTTAAATAACTTATATTGAACTTTATGGAAATCATGTCTACTTTAAAATCCTGCAGCGGGGATGAGAATTGCTGAAAAGTTTTGCAGCTGCTGATGTCCACTCCATATCCATGCCTTCTTAAAATGCTTTAGATTCAGGGGTTCTTGGGTGCTTTTGCTTGGTGGTTAGCAGTGGATCTAACAGCCAGCACCTTCCTTTTGCTACCTCCTGGTGAGCAGGAGATTCCAAGCCTCTGGATAACTTTCCTGTGCAAAAGTCACAGTGTCACCTTGAATGTATTTGCTGAGCCTGGATATTCTGTCCTGCTTATTGAATAGCAATTCTTCATCAGTAGAAGTTGTTCCCACTAATGGGAAATCTTCCCTCGTGGAAGGTGTGATTGGATTGAGCAGAGCATACAAAATAGGGCCGCATGTTACACAATCCAGCATTTCAGTTTTTGTGACTCAGGTATTTTCTTAGCATTTTGAACCTGCTTGTAATGTTGTTATTATTTAAAGAAGCTAATACTGTTTAAGAGGATTGAAATAATAGGAATTTTGTTTTCAGGGAATGTTCTCTGTAACCCAAACTGAAAACTTCTGATAGGTTTATGGGTTCCTAGAAAGTATTCTAATAGGTGTCTCAAAACATTTTTAATCAGCAGTATGAATGGATTTATGATAATCAAGCAGAAGAATATGCTTTGTTATCATCAGATTTCTCAGCAATTGATGAGCCTTAAGGTAATTACTCCAAAAGAATTAAGTGTTATATTCTTTGTCATCTGAGGAAATGGATTTTTAGGTGCTGGTCTACAGTCATGGGAAAAGCAAAATTTTGAAAATAAACTTACACAATAAAAACTAATTGGTGGCTGTATTAGGTGTATACAAAACTGCTTTCCTGCACTGAACTTGTAGTCTTAGTGTCAAATGCAGTGTTATTGCATTGCTTTATTCTACAAAGTCTGCATGTCTAATGTGTGAAGTGCTTTACAAGCTTTAAATCAGCTAATGTGAACTAAAAATAAAAGACTGCCATGAGTTTTGGTGTATAAATAGTAGAAAATAATTTCACGAGGGGAAAATGTCAACATTTTATCTGGAAAAGATTTATTTCATGTTACCAGGTTTGTCTTAATTGCAGTGAGTACCAAATGTCCAACAGCCCTGACAAAAATTAGGCCCATTCTTTAGTTAAACACGCAAATGCCACAAGGCTCTATCTGAAAGATGTAGAATGATTCTTCTGGAAAGGTTAAATACTTTGAAAAATTGATGCGTTATACAATGTAACCCTGATGAATGTGTCAAGTGCTAAAGAATTTGAGAGCAACAGGAACAAGAAAATGCCATTATGGCCTGTGAAGGTTGGTGCTGATGGGTGGGTTCCCTCCAAAAGATACAGTATTACATTGCTTTTTGTGTGACCCAGCAGTGTTCCCCTCATATTTTCCCTTGGCACTGCTGACATTTATTGCTCCCTAGCTAAATATGATGACAAGATAAGAGTTGCATTTACTATGAATTTTTCTTTTGATTTTTCCCCCCCCCACTCAGGCTTTGCAAGTTTCTGAGCAGTAGAGAAAAGTGGAAAGGTTACTTTGTGTGTGCCACTCCTGTTAGATACCCCGGCGTGACATCTGTCTTTTGAAAAATACCATTATACTATTTGTTACTCACAGTCTCCAGTGGCTTCCAGATCCCTGCCAGCAGAACTCAGTTTACCTCTATTCTGTCTTTCCACTTGATGTCTGGATTTTCACTTGCTCTGCTTTACATTTCATTTTCCAACAAGTTCTTCAGTGCAGTAAGTTTTATTTTGAATCTTGATCCTTGCTTGTGGACTGAAGGTGATCTGAACCCTGCCTGCCTTTGTCCCAAATGATTTTTCTCTATTGGACTTTTCTAATGTGTACAGTGAAGTTCCATTGACAGTGAGTTTTAGTGGTCCCTTTTAATTTGAGTTCTGGTTTGTTTGGATTTTTTAAGAAATTGTGCACCTACTAAGCTGAAATTTCGTATCAGCCCCCTGCTAATCTGCAGTCTCATATCAGTCCTTACACCCCATGAAAATATCATGTTGGCCAGTTACTGAAGGCCTTATTATAGCCAGTATAAACTCCCTGTTACTGGGTTGTCCTGTAGTGGCCCAGTTACCACATCAAAAAGGAGATTTCTTTGGTTTGACATTTTGATTATTTTCAGGCACTTAAACCTTCAGGTGCTTATGTGAGGACTCAACTTGTTTCAGCATCTCCCTCAATATAAAAGGGAGGTAGATTGGTTTGCAGTTTTGTGAGTTAGAGCCTCTTCTTTTGAAGCTTCATGCTTGCTCTGCCTCTTCAGTGTCCTTGGGGAACTTCACCCTCTGTGCATTATTGAATATAATAGCTCATGTTTGGGGATGGCTTGAGGTAATTCACTAAGTACTTTGCAGTGAACTTCATCATTCTCTGTCAGACTGAGTAGGTCTGGCTTCTTTTTATACTTTTAGCCTATTCTTTTGGTTTTTTTCTTCAGGCCTCTAGTCCTGTCTTCTTGGTAAAAATCACTTTAGAGAAGATTTTGCTTTTCATTATCCTTTAGATGGAGACATTAAAAGAATATGAAGGAAGCGCTGAATACTTCAGCTTTCTCTTTGCCATCTGTTATTTTCTGTCCTTTCCCATTAAATACAAGAATCTCTGCTAATCTTTGTCTCCCACTTTTTCTGCTGCATTTATAGATCCTTTTCATGTTCATTAGTTGTTGATCCTTTTGTGTGTTGGTTCGTCTGGATCAGACCTGAGACATTTGTGCTGTTCTTTTCTCCTTGTTCTTTGTTAAGTACATTTGTTTCACCTTCTGTGCAATCTCTTCTAACAGTCAAAGCCTTTAAAGACTCTGGGTGTACCAGTAACAGTCTCTTACAATGTTCCTATAGTCCCTCTGCACTGAGATAATCTGTTGGGCTATTTTATACATGCTTTGTTGGTGACTATCAGTTTCCTGAACTCCTTGATCATATCTTCAAGAGACACTGCAAATCATTTGACTGAGTTTGTTGAAGTTGTTGCCCAGAATTCCACTTCTTTTTTTGTGCTTCCTTCACATCTTCCTTTCAATGTACGACTGAGTTCTCTTGACTCGTGATAATGCTTGCTTGAAATGTATTGCTGCCCTTAAAATCTCAGCCAATATTGTCTTATTAATCAGAATAAAATACAGTTGCAGCATTAGAAATGATTTCCATGTTCATACTTTTATCTTGTTAGCACAGCTCCACCTTCATAATATCCCTTGTTTCCTCCTCAAGGAAGCAGCATGGAAAGACTGAAAAAATGCATCTATGTGATGGTATGAGATGGGGGAACTAAAGGTCTGTGTTTTCACTTGCTTTGTTAAGGGGCATTTTCTACCTTCATACAAGTTGCTTATCTTTGCTGAGCCAGTTGTTTCAGATTTGTAATGAAGCTGCCACAATGTGAACCTAACTTGGATAGTTCAAGGGTTAATTCATCACTGCTTATAAAGCTCCTGGGAATTTTAGGTAGAAAATGCTGTTATAAGTGCAAAGCACTCTTTATATCTGCAAGATATTTGTAATGTAATTCATCAAGAGTATTAAAGCCACTTCCTTAAAGAGAAGGAAGTGTTAGGTTCTGCTTATACACAATCAACAATCCTCTGTGCATGAAAACATCAGGATTTTTGCTGTTCTTCTTGAGGGCACCATTCTGAGAACCTTTGCATTTCAAACAGAAGAACCTGCCTAGAACTGAACATCCTGCAGTTAAAATTCTATCCTGCTCTAGGGAGAGAAAATCACATTTGTAAACTTAGCACCAAATGTTGTATTCTTGTACAGTAACATTTATGGCCTGATTGTCAAATAAGTTATAGATAATGCAGTAGAAAGGTTTAATGTATTAACAGCAGGATTTTTAAAAAGCAGATGAATGGAAGCCAAATGGAATTTTAAATCCTGTTGGCTTGCCAATGGAATTTGTGCATCCCTAAGTTGAATGTTTTTGAAAATAGCACTCTAAATTGGTGACTAATAGAGGTCTTCCCATGATAATGGCTTACAAGTTACCATTAATAATTCAGCTGAAGGTTATTGTAGTCTGATTCAGTGCCTCCTGAAAACGGTGAAAAGTTTCTCTCAGTGATTTTAGTGGCTTTGGGTTGTGTTGTTAGGGCTCTCTGATGAAATAATGTGCTTCTGGGGCATGGTTTTGCCCCTCCTAATGCATCTTGGTAGCCAGAGGTGGAGTCATGACTTACAGGAGAAATAGGTGGCAGAGTCTTCGATGCTGTTTACGTACAAGTACTTAAAATGGTCTTTGAGATCCAGTTCCCTCCAGCACCTTCCAAAGGGGGTTTCTCTCTGCCATCTTTCCACAGGAAGGATCTATGGTGGGTTTTCTTGGGCAGGGAGGTGGGCAGGGGGCTGGGCAGTGGCTCTGGCTGTGCAGGGCGGGCTCTGCAGCAGAACACAGAGCAGTCCCTGCCTGGTTCCCTCCCTGCTGCTCACTGCCCCCGAGCTGGCTGCCTCTTCTTCACTCCTTCCCCTGCCTTTCCCTGCTGCCTCTTCGCCTTCCTTTTAGCTCTCTCCTTCCATTCTCAAGAAAACAGCAAGATGACTCCTTTCCCCTTGAGCCATTTGCATTCCTAAAGAGCCTTACTTTTGCTGTCGCTTTGGATGGAAACGTGTCTTTTCCAACTGAGTGAATAGAGGGATGTCAGGGAAACTTCCCAGCTTGATCCAGCCAGGTTTTCAAGCATCCCAGAAGCACAGTGCTGTGTTTGGGTAATCTGTGTATAAATATAGAAGCCTCATGTATATATTTGAGGGCCACATAAAACCTGTAAAAGAACATCAGTGGATATCTCGTATTGTTAGTAAAACAGAAGAAATATTTAGAGATTTTGAGGGAGATGTGGATTTTTCGTTATCATACCAATATCTGGGAAAAGACATTGGTTAATAAAAACAAAGAGCGGTGAGAATATGTTCATTAACACTGAAAGATGAGCTGGTAGGTCCAGATCCCTCTGCAACAGAGACGCATTTGTCTTTTAAACATGAAAATACAGAGGCACTGCTGTTGAACTGGAAGTCATTCAGAAGTATTTTGGTCTCCTCACAACACCACTCAGCACTGTTAGCAATCTGCCTCTGCAGAGCAATGAGTGCACAACACTGATGGCTTTTCAAGATGAATAAAATTCTGCTTCAGACGTGCCTCTGCCTGAATTCCTGTGTGGAGCAGAGTATTGCATGTGGAAGGACACTTGGAGAACTGAAATGAACACTTACGGGTGCACACATTCATGTTTGGTTCCTGTGTGAGTGCTTCCATGCTGGGGCTGCACTGGGGTTTTTCATCCTGGTATCGCACACAACTTCTGCCTTCAGAACTTTCCTGCAATTCAGCCATCCTTTTTTTTTAACATGTTTCTGTGTAAATACGATGAAAAGAATTGTAATTGGAAAGGTTTATGATATCCATTCTGATTTTAAACCTGTGACATCTGGAAGAAAATTGTAGCCTTAATAATTAGCTTTGCTGTGTGAGGGGAAGGAATACAGAAGGAAAAGCCATAGGACTTCAAGTGTTGAACAATAAAACCAGAACAAAAAGCTTTCTATAAATAGTAGCCTGGTCCCAGTTCAGTGAAGTACTTAAGCATATGCCTAAATCCCTCCTTGTTCAACAAAGCACTTACATGTGCCTTTGAATTCTGCTGGAATACAGCATTAAACACCAGGCAGAAGTGCTTGGTTGAACTGGGGGTTGTATCTACCTGGGCAGACCTGGAGAGCAGGATGATTTTCTTCACAGACAACAGGGGATGTTGTGACCCTTTGTGGTAGTGTGATATTGTCTATAAAATTTCTGACATAGTGCACTGGCCAATTAACTTGGAGAACTATTGGACCTGAAAGTATCAGAGGGTAATTGTGTTCTGATAGTCCAAAAAATTGTGTTCTTTTGTTGTTTGCAAATGGGTCAGGCTCACTGAAAACTGCTGCCCTTGTGACAGCGGGACCTGTGTTACCTCCTGAAGTGAATTTCCAGTTTCTCAGTGCAACTTCTGCAGTGAGGATTTTCCTCATGGCATCAGAGGAGCAGTTTGTGCTCAGGAGTTCAAAGCCTGGGCTTGTTGCTCCAGGTACCCCAGTAATGCTTTGTCAAGGAGTTTCCAGGTACATGTGAAAACCATGTGGCTCCCAGTTTTAGAGTTACCTACATGAGATACCTTATTTTCTCAGAAAATATTTAGAAACTCTTTTCTTAAAATGCAATCTCACCATTACATTTTTTTTAGACCCTTTTGAAACTATTCTGTAGGGTTCTTAACTATCAGCAACTGGTTTGAGTCATCTTGTCTCTGGAGTTAGTACTGCTTGTGGTGGTTGGATTGATCAGAAAGTGATAATGAAGAACTAAAAGTGATAATTAAGGCTAAAATAATGGAAATTCAATGCATCCCCTTTTTTATAACATGGACATGTACAGCTAACTAGACTTTTTCTTTTTTTTTCATTTTTAGGAATATGGGGGTTATAAAACTTATATTTCCACTGAGATGGAAACTTCAGTGTGTTGCTCCCTTGTCAGGGATTCTGAAGCACAGACTGACTTTTGAGAAACCTTCTCCCAGTCCCTGCTCTGAGTGGCAGCACAGCTTTCAGGTCTCAGATCACTCAAAATTAATTAGCCCAGGATTCCCCAAATGCATTTCACTATATTAGTTATGAGATTCACCTTCACAGTCAGGATTCTTTTAGAATTCTTTCTTTCCAATGGAAATTTGGTTGAAATAGTGGGTAGCTGGACTTCTGATCAAACAAAGTTTTGACCAAGAAATATTCTGATATTTAAATTACCATGGTGGTTTGATGTGTATATAAATATATATATGTATATGTGTGTGTGTGTAGCAAGTGGATCTAGAAGACCACTTTCAAAACTAATCTTTGAAGTACTAGGACTGTTTAAAAAGAAGTTTGTAGAGCCCAAGTCATACCTGCTGCTGATTGTCTGTCATTCATAGGCACTCTGCTTTTGCTTTATTCACTTCACTGTTTTTCTGTGGAGCAAATCTGTGTACCTATTTTGTGTGGGTGCATTAAGTCCCCACCAGGAAAAGCACACTGTGAGAATGGTTAATTCAGATGTTATACATTTGAGCTGATTAAAGAAACTCTAATCTGGATCCTTATGTAGGAAGTTATAAAGGACTTTCATAATTTAAACCAGATCAAGTCTGTCAAGTCATAATAAGCTCATGCAAATCTCCCCAGTGTAATAGTTGAAATATTTCAGTTGTATAATTAAAAACACCCCTCTGTAAATATTTGAGTGAAAGTCCCTTGTTGCTTTACATTGTATTTGATTAGAGCAGATGCAGCTTTGAAGAAGTGCCATTTTGGTCTCATCCAAAGGTCAGCTGTTACAAATCCTGGCAAAGTCAGGATGGGCTCTGAATTTTTTTGGGCTGCATTTGGCACTATAAATGGCACAAAATGTGCTTTATCTTTCTGAACTTCAGACTGTGTGAATTGCAATTTTTATAACAAGGTTCAAAAATAGTTATTACAAACAGGATCAAAATACAAAACTCAGTTTGTAGAATGACTTCTCCTAAAATGAGTGAAGCTTTACTCTCTGATGTAATTAAGCAGGTTGGTAGACAAGAAACTAATGAACCGGTCTCTGTGAAATGTGCAGACTGAGTAACTTCTAGTAGGATATTGCTGGGGAAATAATGGATTAGATTGGAAATAAACTGATGAAGTGTTTGATGGGCTAATGTTGAAATGTTTGTGTCATGAACCAAACCAGTTCTGCAAAATACGGCTCTCTGTCAGGCTGCCTCTTCACTGAAAAAGAAGTTCAGCATCTTTAATAAAATGTTTCAGAGCTGTTTTGTTAAGTTTGTATGGCAAATAAAGTCTTAATTATTTAGTCAGTGAAGGTGCCAGACCCCTTTATATCTTGCCTTCAGGAGGAGGAAAAATATTTTAGCCTATATAGGAAGTACCAGTAGTAAATTTAAATACAGAAAGAAAATTATTTTTGATCAAGAAAAATAATCCAAGAAACGGAATCACCTTCTGTTCCTATTAGGAAAAAATAAACCCAAACATTTTCAAAACAGGATTTTCTATGTGTTAGAGGGTATTGTGAGTAAAGCTGAACAACATGGTCATGCTCGTTTAGTTAACAAAATTATTTAATAAAGGAAAAAGTAGTGGGGGGACATGAACAGCCATTAATTCCTTTGCAGTGTCTTTTGTGTGTTTTCCTGCAGAGACCCTCCAGCAGATTTTAACCTAAGCAAGGCTTCCTCGGCTGGCTCCATTCTCCTCCCTCCCTTCCTCCACCTCCTTTGGAAATTGAAATCAAATTGCATTGTGCAGCAGATTAGCAGTGAGTTGAGTAATCAACTTGCAGAGGCAGTGATGACCTGGTGGCTTGGCTGTAAGTCCTCCCTCTCCCTCCCCCAAATCCAGGGCTGTGGCTTTTCCCTGGATCCTTCCTTTCTGTTGGACACAACCTACAAGTGACCATGGCAATGTGTGCAGAAGCCTCTGCTTAGGAGTAGAAGAGAACGGGTGAGAGAAGGGAGGGTGTGCTGGTTTAGAGTTAAACCAGCAGGAGAAATGAATCCAACTCAGAATGGGATTGCAAGTCAGAATAACAATTTAATGAAAGATCACAAAATACACTGACACAGAAGGAAAATTCGTTTGTGCCACAAAAAACACCAGATGTGCAGCCCAGCACAGAGGGGCGTGAGCAGGATGGAGCTCACCAACCCCTGTGCTGAGCACCACGTGGGCCCCCCCACCCCAAGTTCAAAGTAAAAAGAAAACAAGAAAACCTGCTGGTGACAATGATGGTGGCAGTCTGGTGGCAGTCTCAGTCTGGTTGAGGCTCTGCTCCTCCTCTGGATCTGAAGAGCCCCCAGTCCCAAAACCCCAAACTTATCTCTGCTTGGGCTCAGATGGGAACACCCAGTCCCTCCCCCAGGGTGGGGAGTTTCACAAGGGGTGATTTACTCTGTGAGGTGAACAATGGCATATTTTTTGCATCCCTGATGGCCCATGAGCAGACATGACCCCTGAGGTGGGTGTGGAGGCAGGAGAACTTCCTTATCTTCCTGAAGTTCCTAAACATCCAGTTTGTCCCCTGAGGGGTGGGGTGTGCCCTGGGCAGCTGCTGCCAATGGGCCATGGTGAGCAGCTCGTGAGAAAAATGACACAGAGGGTTTAGAATCCACCCCCACACAGTGCCAAACTGATCCTGGCTACTAAAACCCGGACAGAGGGGAAAATGTATCTGTCAACTCAAAGCACTGCATTTTGTCCTTTCCAGTTCTTCCCCGCCGTGGAGGGCGGGTCCCCTTCAGCTGCCATGTGCCCATGTGCTCTCTGCTTGTGGCAGGACGGGATGGGATGGGGTGGGGTGGGGTAGGGTAGGGTAGGGTGGGATGGGGGGGGTGGCAGCATTCTGTGTTCCCTGTTCTCCCTCTCACGCAGAACAACTGTACGTGGTAAAGGTGCAATGACAGTGCTCAGAAGAGCTTTGCTCTTGGAAACTCAGGTAGTTTCCAAGTGGTGTTTTTTTCTCTTTCCAGTTTTTTTCCTCACAGTCTGTTAGCCAAGGTGTTTTTTTACCATCACTAGGGTTGATAGGAATTGAAGGTCTTCCAGCTGTGGCAATTTTTGCTGGATTCATAGAAATAACACAACACTATTGTTATTTATAGGGATTGTTGTTTGAGATCATTATTGGTAAAGGTTTATCTCTAAATACAACATGCATTAAAAATGTATACTACATTTGAGTCCTATTAATATGCATAATCATATCTTAGCCTTCTCAGGGGCAAATAACTTCTCGTGTATGTAGGAATTACAAGGAACTTCTGTGAAGCACTTTCTATCTATAAATATTTGTGAAACCCTGTCCAGCTATAAATAGTAAGGCAGGCTGACGATTTGATCTTAGAAGACACCAGATTCAGTGAGGATGGTGCTGGAATTCTGTAGCCAGGGAGGCACCAAAGAGGTGTGATTTTATAGATGAGTATTCAGCTGTGATGGTACTCACACATTAATAAATTAATTAATTCTCTGGCACAAGTTTTTCTGTGCATCATCTCTGTTGTATGTGATGGTTCCTTGCAAGTTATAGTTCCTGGAGTCAGATAATACTGCAAAAGCACCTTTTTTTTTTCTTTTTTTTCCCCCTTGGATGCTGATTAAAAACAAGTCCTTCATAATTGTGCAGAAGGATATTTAAGATTACCTCAAATGTTGCTCTAAAAAGGAACGAGCACGTTAACTAGTTTAACTCCTCCTCACTTTAATAAAGAATGACCTGATTAGGACTTTTTTCAATTTCTTGGTAATAATGTCTACAAGATGATTCTGGGGCTGCTTTGGAAGCCAGTTCTCTGCTACAGCAGTCAGCATTAATAGAGCTGCATGAAATTCCTAGTGTGTAACACTGCCCTTTTAATGTTCAATTGAGAGTGTAAAATAGCATTTAAACTCACTGGGGCAGGAAGTGCATGTAAGGT
Organism: Formicarius rufipectus; assembly: GCA_013399695.1. Classification (NCBI taxonomy): domain Eukaryota; kingdom Metazoa; phylum Chordata; class Aves; order Passeriformes; family Formicariidae; genus Formicarius; species Formicarius rufipectus. The sequence goes on along the minus strand of VXAU01005073.1, from coordinate 629,700 downwards.
GGAGTATCCAGTTGCCAGCAGGGTTACAGACATAGAGTCATTTAATGAACTTGAGAAAAGTGCCTGAAAATGAAGAAACTGCGTATTAAGTTTAAGCCTTGATATGCTCTGCAGTGCCATTGCACTAGAACAGTTTAGAGAAATTAAGTCATAGCATTAAGCATTTTCCTGTACTTTTTTTTTAAAAAAAGAGGTATTTTCTCTAGAAATTAAATCTCAGCACAGTCAGATTTGTATCTATAATTTAGTGTTGAAGCTCCACGAATAAGCCATTTTTATCATCTACATTATATGGAATTCCAGTGTGGTTATGGTGAGGAGAAACTGGTGCTGGAATAAATACTCCAAACAATATTTCTAATTGTAGACTTCAACTTTCAGGGTGTTCACCTGTTCTGGTAGATTATTGAAAAAAAAATGTATTTGCTGTATGGAAAATACTTTTGAGGGAACAGTGAGTTATAAAATGTGGTGGTCCCAGATTAGATCTCCTGCAGTCTCTGTTTTCTGGGCAGCTCCAGGATCCTGTCTGAACTCATTACTCTGCACAGGGTGGATGACTCCTGTGTATTCTGGTGCTGCAAATATGACAAGGATCTCTACAGACAGCAGAGTTCAGTGCATTGGGTGTGTTTTCACTGTGAGAAGTTTCAGGTCTGATGACTGTGTGAAGTGGATGAAGGCATAAAAAATAAATTGTATTCCCAGGGCTCTTTCAAAAGAGCATGCAGGGAAATCCTTGGCTGAGTCTGCAATTACTCTGAGGTTGGGGGGGAGTGTATTTAGTCTTTGTGTATCTCAGCATCCAGCTTTACTTCCCCTGGCTTGCAACACTGGAAATTGCAAGAAAAATTAACATTTAGAAAGCTGAGATTGAATAGGCCACAGGAGGTGACAGTATTGCCTGAGACAGCCAGGCCAGGGCAAGCAACAGAAATGCCTTGACCAGGGAAAGTTTGTGATTTGTGGTGTAAAGTGGGTGGAAAAGGGTTTGTTGGTTTGTTTGGTTCTTTTATAAATCTCAACTCAGATAGAATTTAGCTTGGTTTTTTTTCAAGTATTGGATAAACCCAAAACTAAACCCTCAGACGTCGAAAAACTTCTGAAACTATTTTAATTGAACTCTTCACATGAGTGAGTTCTGAGGAGGATAAGAGGAAGAGGCAGCTGATGAGGCAAAACCTTCCCTGCCTAAGACTCCCCAGGAACGCTGCACCGAAGCAGAGGGAAGTGGCACAGCTTTGTCTACAGGTATTTTTTTTTGTTGTTGTTGTTTGTTTGTTTGGTTTTGGTTTTGGTTGTTTTTTGGTTTTTTTTTCCTCCTGATGGGCAGCCACGGAAAAGTCCTCTGTGAGGGAAGTGACAAACAGACCTGAAATGTGTGTGCAGCTCCTGCTCTGCCGTCTGATTGGCCACAGTCGCTCCAGGAATGGTTTTCCCTTTCCTCACTGTTCTATTGGCTGCAGGCAAAATGCAGACAGAGGCAAATTCCTCAGTGCATTTGGTATGGGGAGGTGTGCTGGTTCCTGGAGAGAGCATGGGTGTGTCCTCACTGCTCAGCTGCTGCCGCATTTCTGCTGACTCAGGGGTTTTCTCCAGTCCAGGAGTCTCCCTAACGCGACAGTTCATGGAGTTCCTCACGGGGCCATCGGTGGCCCAAGAGAGGGTGGTGGCAGCATGAACTGACATCCCACTGCCACGCTGTGACACTGCAGAAATCCTGATGGGTGAATGGTGTCTTTGACAGGGTGGTGCATAACACGGGCAGAATACTTGGAAATAGGGGCTGTGACCAGGGGCAATAGTATTGCCAGGCAGAGGCATTAGCAATGGGTGTCAGACACACATTTTAATTGCAAATGGTTTTTAGAAAGCATCAGTATGTGATTCCTCTTTTGCCTGCCCTACTGATGAAATGACCTCTTGTAGTTCCTCTTGGAGAAAAAAACAAGTTTTTCCATAATTGTAGGGTAGGAAAATGGCAATTAAGGCTGAATGTGATTCCAAGCTATTGAATATAAAAATGAAATTGTCCATAAATCTTATTTCTAATGGTTATCTGATCTTTGAGTCCCTGCAGGTGTACAGCCTTTTTCTCCTTCCTTAACAGGTCTTCCAAAAATAAGCTTTCTGATTTTCAATGTGCATTAGGTACCTTTAATTTTCAGTATAGCTCCTCTTTATGTAGGTGTTTAGAAAGATGAGGTATACAGATTTAAAGGAAAGTAATTATAGAGATATTTAATTGCTGTATAAATAAATGCTCTTGAACATAGACACGAGAATTCTCCATGGAGTCATTTGATTGTGTGTGTGTTAAATCTAAACTGCATTTTCTGCTGAGAAAGTGTAACTTGCTTGGAAGAGCAACCAGCACCAACATGCCAAAGCTTTAGAGATTGTTGTAAATCTGTCTGTGCCTTTTAGCAAAGGTTGTAACCTCAGTTTGGTTTAGTGCTGCTCCAGTCACATTTGTCACCCTATGTCAATGATTAAAAATGTTTCTTGGTGTCATGGTCAAATTTAGAAATGCCAAGTTTTAAAGGAAATGATGTGGATGAGAGAAAACATGACTTGTATGAGCAGAGCAGATGAATCTACATGAATGTGTTCAAACGAGTCAAAAACCTTATGAATTACAGTGCCCCAGACAGGGCTGTGCTGTTTGGAGTTACCATCTATTAATTACTAACTTCTTGTACTTGAGAGATTCAGGAAAGCCTAAAACCTGATGCATTCTGTCTCACTCTTATCTGATTTTCCTGTTCTGTTTGATCTATTTTTTGGTGCTCTTTGATTTGACAGAGATAAGTGTGTGTGTGCACAAACACATCATCGTTTAATTACAACTTGGGCTAAATGGTGAACGTGTGCATGCACAGAAACACTCCCATGCTGTCCTCAGGATCATTTAATTACCACCCAGAGCAAACAGTCCTTCTGTTTTCTGTATCCTGGGATGTAAAAGGAATGTTGCCTTCGTTTTTTTTTTGTTTTAGGGCCAGTAGGCTAAGTATTTTTCTGGAAGGTGGCATTTCATATCTGACTAACGAATAGAGCACAGAAACATAGTAGAAGTGACTGTGGAAATTAGAAATACATTATACTTTCTTGGCATTTAAATATTTTCTATTTTATGAGATTGTTTCTTGTGCCCCCCTTGTATCTTTCTCATATGTTTGACATTTACATACACAGCACCATAATTAAAATTTTGTTCTGGCCTAGATGCTCTAGAAATACAGTGCAGATTTATCCTTTGCATGTGGACATGGACTTTCATATGTGTGTACCTTAGTTTCTTTTTTTCTTCTCTGTTTTGGGTTTTCATGTTTTACTTACAAAAGCATTAATAGAAAGAATAAATATCAGAGAGCTCTTAGGAACTGAAATGTGGTTTGGACCATTCAGTGGGTAAAGGGGCCTTGGTCAGTGTACCAGTAAATAGTTGATAAAAGCAGAGGACTGAAAATAAGTTTAGAAAGTGATCACTAATTGGTATCCTGTTGGTTGTCTCAGCAAGAGACTACTGAGACACAAACAATATTTCTGCAGTGCCTGGGTACCACTGCAATGAAAATGAATAATGACTGAGATGCTTTCTCATCCTTGGGGGAGGATCTGCCACTCCTGGGTTGGAGGTGTGTTAGTGGAACACCTGCCCTCTGGGGGCTCCCCCTGCTGTAGGGGAGTGAGTGACTGCCAGCTACACAGCCTTTTATCCTGGCTGAAATATTCATTACTTTCAGCATTCCAACCTGGACACAGAGGAGTCAAAGCACAAATGTTAATCGTTGATGAAGGGAGGAGTCTGTGAGAAGACCTCAACATTCACTATACCAAGCAAACTTACAGCAGTTTTGGTTATTTTTCTGTCTCTTTCTTAACTGTTTCCTTGGTCCCTCCTTTCTCTATAATCCCAGGTAAGAGCTTAGAGGCAGTTTCCTGTTGCTGGCATAAACCATTTTAAGCCTGATTTTCTCAGGAAGCTGTGAACACTGACTATTTTGCCCTTTCGGTGCTATTGGTACTTAATAATGAAAATCCTTTGCCTTATTTATCCCTGCTGAAGTTTTGGGTTCGGTTTAGAGAGGGTGAGTTCTGAAATACACTCTTGGCCATATATCTCAGTATAACTCTTGGATGTCCCTGCCAGCATAGGTGCCAGCTGCTGGCCATGCTCTGGGGTTCAGGGGGTGGGCACCTGCCCTGCAAGGAGCTTAAGGGATATCTTACCCAGCTATGAGGAGCATCCTTGCATTCCACACTGGGCTAAGGCTCCTGGGAACGACTCCTGAGGTAAAGGCGGTAGATTTTGTTTGCTTTCATATTCTTTGTGGCCAAAATGAACATTTTGCAAGAAACAAAACCAGAATTGAACTGAAACAGCAATTACAGAACTGTCGGCAAAATGATGTACAAAGGTTTTGCTTTTCAGCCTAAAGTATTTGCCAGCTCAGTTAGAACTAAATGTTTCCCAGATTTTTATAAATTTAGGTGAATTTTGGAATGAAACCTTAACAGTACAAAATACTTTAACATGAAATATTAACTTGCCCAAAAAGAAATATTTCACTCCAATTTCCAAATGAGATCTTTTACATTCTGAAACTTTTGTTCTTGAATTTTTCACATCTTGGTTAAATAGAACTTAAATGACAATTGGTTTTAGTCCTGACTTCTTTCTCCTACTCCTGCACTGCCCAGCTGTCCCCAGCACCCTTCATTTGTCCTGCTTGCTGTATTATCACCAATTCCACTGACTTCTGTAAATGTTCCTCTGCTAGGGAACTGTCATTTGGAGGAATGACATTCTCTTTCCTGAGGTTTTCAACTGACTGCAATTTGACTGGTTTCTCAAGAAAACTCAGTCCATTTGCTTCCAAAATGCTGCCTGAGATGTGATATGGACAACCTCTTCCCTAAGTACTGAAAGTAGGAAAATCGAAGATGTCTGTATTTGTTTGATCATGTTCTAATTCTCCAAATGGATTAAAAACCTAAAGTGTGTATTATTTTTAGGCTCATCAAGAAAAGCACACATACATAATTCAGACTAGAGCAGAACCATGCTCTATGGCAGGGGCTTTCATCTGATTAAGTGCAGCTATTTCTTTACCCGGGGCATTTCCCACCATCTGATTATTGCAGTAGCCCCATGTGCTATTTATGATGCGTGGAGTAAAAGCAACATATGTGCTTTTATCTGATAAGTAGTCTAAAAGCTTTTTTTGTTTGTTTTACTGTAGTTAGAAATCCCGCTGTTACAGACTTGGATGAAAACGGTTTAACTTTGGAAGAAATGCTCCATGAAGAGGCTCTGAGCTGAAATTTCAGGCAGGGAGCTGTCAGTGTAGGGGACGAGAGGAGGTGCAGTGCAGAGCTGTTCCTCACAGCTCCTGTACAGCCCCGACTGCGCTGCTCGGTGGCATTTCCTGTCGTGTGCTCCGGGGCCTTCTGTGTATCTGTTAATCGTCAGTTCTGGTTTGCAGTGCAAAGTCGTTCTCCTTTGATCTCCGAGCTCCCCTGCAGCCCTGCCTAATGCAGCTGCCAGGCTGCCTTCCCACCGGCCACGTCGCGTTTCCCAAAAGAAGCAGGAGAAAATGTCTGCCCACCAGTGTCTTATTTGCATATTTGTCTGGGCATATTCCTGGCTCACACCTGCCTTTTTGTTCCTTTCCGTTCATTAAACCCCTCTGCTGCACAATGAGCTCATCGCAGCGCTTCTCTCTGCGCTCCTCCTGCCGGAGAACCGCCCGTGTAAATCACGGCATCGCTCACTGCCACAGCCTCGGAACGCGGCTGGGACTCCAGCAGTGATTCAGCTCTGGCTCTGCTCAAGGTCTCCAAATATGACACAAAGGAGAAATAGTTGGAATTATAAAGAGTGAGTTCTGCTGAGGATTCTCAACCCTCCTTGAAGTGCACTGTCTATTGCAGATGAGCACTATTGTCTACCATGGCTTTTTTTAATCCAGCCATGCAGTTAACTTTTCTCTCAGTGATACACAAGAAAAATAAGACCAGAGTTTTGCTGGTATATTCAGGCCCTGCAGGTATATTTTGCACCAATATCCAAAAGAAGAAGGGATTTTTATTTCATTTTTTATTTTTTTTTTCAAATTTGAACTCTCACAAGAAGAACAGTAAGGGATAAATGACTTACCTAGAGGACTGAATTAGAATTTCCTCCAGGAAGTGTTTTCCAAACACCTCCAAGCCCAACAGAGAGAAGGAATGACTACCAGCTCTGTCAGGTAATTCACAAAATGTTATGGCAGAATTCTGTTGTGGAAGGTAATTACAAACTAAGAACAGAGCAACTGAATTGCTGTAAGGCCAATGTAGCAAGAGTTGTGTGATGCTTTCAAACCTCACAGTCCAACAGAGAAAGTGGGAGCTGTCAGAACACATCCCTGCTGCAGCCACAGTCCCCTTGGCTCTAGTAAAAGCTAATACATTTCTTGGTTTATAAGCACTGGAAATTACCCTCCTCTAATGGGCCACACTTTGGGAAGCAAGCCATCTCCCATACAGAACACCTACGAGACAGATTTAAGGCTGTGAAATTCTCCTAAGAGCTATAACCAAAGTCCTTTACTTATTCTCCAAAAGTTTTTAAGAAATGCAAATGTATTCCCCCGGATTCCTCTGCCAGCAAACTGGAAAGAATCCAAACTTCCACTGCCACTGGAGGAGAGAGGGGGGAGCTGGATGTACGGCAAACAAAAATGTTTTGGTGAAATAGGATTAGTTCTTAAATCTCAAAAAAAGCTTGTGGAGTCATGCAAAACAGAAAAGAGAGGTTTAGCCTGCATAGAAACAGAATCACATGAGTGCAATATCATTCAGACTTTCACTCATGTGACGTTTGGTTGTTGTTGGAGACAAATCTTGGAGAAAAGAAGTACAGGAGTTTTTACAGATAAGGAGCTCAGTTTCCTTAGGTTTCTGCAGTACGTGAAACACAAAAATTGCAAGGGGTCTGAAGTGGGAATATGGCAAATACTCTTCTAATTTGGCTGCACGTGTGTTTTCTTTAAACAGTGAGTGGCTATTTTCTTGTTTAGGGGAATATGTTTTGATTTGTGGGCTGGAACACCAGGAGCAGAACGCGCCCTAAGAGAAAGACAAGGCATGGGGAAAATTGTTACGAGCTACCATAGTGAGATAAGTTTAAAAAGTGTGATCTTGGGCATAGTGGCTGGGAAGAATGAGATTGATTCCTTTGTGTGTAGGAGCTGCACAGTTTCTTGCAGACCTCTGGAATAATTTCCCACCTGCACAGAGCCCACTGAAGGCTGCAGTGGCTGTGGCCACCACCAGCACCAGCACAGTGCTCTGTGTTTATTGTGCTGTGCACAAGGAGGCACGAAGGACATCGAACCCTTCCTGAGGCTCAGCTCCTCTCAACTGCTTCCCTCTCCAAGGCAGTGCCCTCTGCATTTGGACTGCAGGAGTGTTTTGCCTTAGCAGGTTGCTTGTTAGTTTTTCTGTGTTTTTCGAACCTGGGGCTTACCTGGAATAAAGTTTACCGCTTCAGCTTATTCAAAGGAGGCATAAAAAGTTATAATTCCATTTTCTGGGGTAATGCTGCACCTCCAGATTCCTCAACACAAGGCAGAGACTGTCAGTTGTGTGGGAACTGGTCTAGGTAATGAACTCAAATATGGTAGAAGTCTGAGGGAATTCAATATTGGCAAACCCTCCATGTAAAGGCTGTGTGCTGGGGCTCCTTCAGCTTCTCAGAACCTTTCTGGGAAGAAATTAATTGATCACAGGGCTTTGGGATCTTTCAGATGTGGTAGTACTAAGCAGGTTCTGCAGAGCACACTCATCTGCTCTTTGCTCTCTTTGTGATATTTAGAGAGAGCAGAGCTATGGTGGGTATGTTTTGTTCTGTTGATGATCCTGTTCACAAAAGAGCCTTCTGGTCAAAACATGGCTCAGATTAGTTTCAGAAGATCCAGGAAAAAATGTGGGACTAAGGAAAAATGACGTAAGGAGCATTTGAAACTCATTTCAAATTCTCACATTAAAAGTGCCATTGGGAAAAGAATGTTGATAAGTTGCTGTGTGTGTCTCTTGTAATTAAAATTTGGGTTCTTGGTATTAGTTTATAAGAAACCATCCTTCTTGGTTACAGGACAAAATAAACCTCCCTAAATCCCACTGCCCCATAAGCCAAATTCTGTATTGTGGATTTCTTCCCAGGTACTGGCATCCTCTGCAAGGGGACATGAGTCAAGACACCTCCTTTCCTTTGCCTGATGGGCTGTACTTGGCTTTTCAGTCCACTTCTACTGCAACAAGAGTCCTCTACAAAAAAACACGCCCTGTGAGCCTTGTCCTACCCCAGATACAATTTTCCCTTGACATGAAGGAAGTAATACTCTGATAGGAATGTGATTTTTCTTTTCCTAGTGCACTGAACAGTGTTCCCCTAACCTGTATGAAGCTCCTTTGCACAGCTTATTGCAGTGTCCTAGTTGTTCTTAGTAATCTGTTGCCTTGCCTTGTCTCTGGTGCTGAGGTAACACCTTGGCCCGTGTGGGATGGAGGATGATGTCTTCTCAAACATGCTCTCAACAGGTTCTCTATGAGAGGCAGTGAAAGTTAATATTCTTAAGTTCTCTTATGGAAACCAAAGTAGCTTCTGGGCAATTTTCAATGAAGTACCTGGAATGAGCTTATCATTACCTGATAAGTGGTCTGTTGCTGATATAATTTTTGTCAAGTCTACTTTTAGGAGAGGTGTTTTTTTTCCAGTGAAAATTAGATACAAACACAAAAGTGGATTGAGGCAGCATGGTTAAAGGAGAAAAACATGTTTTCTCTCCTTAATAATTCTTACAGAAAAGTAAGTCAGCTCAAAGGAGTCACAATTGTGATAGTAAGTGAATGTTTTATTTCAATGAAGTAACACCACCAGCTATAGATCACTTGGTGGCTTTGCCTTGCACGTTTTTCTCTTGGGGCAGACGTGACTGACTTGTAGAGGCAGGAAGGGGTAGTTTGCATTGACCCCACAGTACTGACCTCAGCCTCAGTGCCTTCAGCTCTGTTTAATAACACCTGTTGAGGTGCATTTCACATGGTCCATGTGAGACCTTTCCATATCCTAACAAATATCAAAGCTTTCCTGACTCTTCCTACAAAAACAAATGGGACTGCGATATTTTTTGTAAGATAGACAGACTTTGAAGTCAAAATACCATATTTTTTTTTTCCTTTTTGTAGTTAAGAAGCAGCCTCTTAATTCAAGCATAAGCTACCCAGTCTTGCCAGCTTTGGAGAGCAGCTCTGTTTCGGGAGACATCCCTCCAGCCCAGCCTGTATTTCAGCACCAGTGTTGTCAGCTCCCCTTGGGATGTGCATGTTTGCTGCAGGAGAAGGCCCTCCAGGACACAGCTGTTCCCTTCCCTGCCTGCACCTGTGGCCACAGGTGGAGGTGTTTGAGTGTCCAAGCCTGAGCAGTCACTCCCTCACTGCTCTGGAGGGAAGGCACGAACCAAAATAGGCTTGATTTGTCTCTCAGCCAACAGCAGGACTGTGCTGTGCACTCAAGTGACCCTATTATTTGGAAACAGAGACTGCTGTAAAAAGGAACACTAATTAAGACACTGTAAATGAACAGTTTTTCTCCACAGCAGATTAAAACCGAAGCATGGCCAGCAGTGTGAGCAGAGGGAGGAACACTGCAGGCAGGGATGCAACAGTGAGTTTGCACGTGCTTCTCTGAAATTGCTGCCACAGTGGGCTGGAAGGTGGGATGTTCTCTGGGATGTCCTTTCAGAGAGGAAGCAGGATATGCTTAGAGAGCAGCAAACATTTTCAGCTCCATGCAGATACCAGCCAGTGCCCTGAGAGCCTGGAAGAACCAGGAACTAAAGCGGAGAGTATCTGAGTCTGGTGAGGAATTGTCCATGTGTCTCTAGAACAAGAATTTTAGTCATTTCAGCCCAGTGAGGAGAAACTAACCTGGTGAGCTGTTGGGGTGTGTGGGACTGATTGGTCAGAACATGGAAAAATAACTTCAAAAAACCAGCAGAAACCCACTGAGATAGGGACAACCCCTTGGTAGCCCATGTGTGCAATGACTAGGACTCACGTCGCTAATATATGAACAAATAATTACTACCAGTTATTGGTGTCTGGCTTCTGAGGTCAGGAACTGTCCTGAGAAATCAAAATGGTCCAAAATTATTCAAATCAAAATGGTGAAAGAAGACTTTTTTTCATGGAATGATCTAGTACAGGAAACCAGGTTTCTTGTCTTCTTTCATTAGTGATGTAAATCAGCCACAGCTGATTGCAATTAGATCAGGATTTCACCCCCTCAGCTTTTCCCTCTCCTAGTTCGTCCCCTGGTTTCTTCCATTTCTAGGGGCTCTTGGCAAGTGCTGGTGGTAAGAGGGCACTGACACCCAGCGGGGACATCACTCCAGCTGGTGCAAACCCCAGCCTGTGTGCTGAGCTCACCAGGGTGTCATTTACAATGGAAAGAAAGTAGAATTTGTATGCAAGAGTGGGTGTTTGCAGCAAAACCCCAGCCTGTGAAGAGGATGAAAGAAGAACATGCAGAAGTCCCCATCTATTTCCCAGGAGATGGGATGACCACCAGTAAGGAGGTAGGTCCAGTGAAAGTGTTAAACATCTGGAGATTGACCTCGTTTAGTTCACCTATGGTCTAGACTCTGCTGCCTCTGTCCCCCCTCCCCTTTCTGCTTACAGAATGTTTTATGGGCCTTCCATTGTTTTTCTCTGGCAGCTTATGTTGTCATTTCAAACTGTTCTCACAATATATTCAATATGTTTCCAGTCAGTGGATTTCAGCTAAGGAGATTAGTTGCTCTTATAGAATGCTACTGGACAACACTAATACTTGAGAATTATTGTGTAAAGTAAGTTTTAGGCTCCCTGGGTTGAGGGTGGTAAGCTGTAAATTTCTTCTCTCAAGTGCTTAATTTTCTTGTTTGCTCCAGATGGGTGCTTTCAATTGGTTTCAGGCAAAGGTGTTTCTACTGGGCATACATAATACAGAAGCTTTGACTAGAAAAAAGGAAATGTTTTTTACTTTGCATGGTTATGGATGTCCCAAAACCCTCTAAGACTATTGCAGGTGTTCTCTGGCGCTTTTATTAATGTAAAATGATTTAAATTGATACTGTAGTGACAAAAGGGATATGTTGCTATTTTATGGTGTCTTTTAGTGCATTGATGTAAATCAGTTTAAGCAAATATTTGCTTGTAGCCCCTAAAATAGCATATTATATTTCAGTTTTGGTGTGAATGGGTATAATTTCATTTCTGTTAACAGCGTGTCCTTTGTCCTAAAATTAGCCCACATTTTAAAAGGTTAATTCCCCGTTGCCTGTTAGTGTAATTTCTGGAAAGCAGGATTAAGACTTTGGGAATCTTGCTTGTGGTGAGCCAGAACACAGAAATAAAATCCTTTCTGTGTCTTGACTCCTTCCTCCTCTCGTGTACCTTTTCCCATGTACCTTGCTCAGCACGTGGGATTTCAGTTTGTGTCTGCACTGGGGCTGAGCTCCCCTCCAGCCCTCCAAGGAAAGCTGATCGTGCTCTGCTACTGCTGTACTGGAAAAGGCTGGCCTTGAATTGCTTTGATACTGAAAAGTGACCTTAAATATATTATTTTAACATCTCAGTTTACTGTTTACCCTTAGAAACATTGTCAACAGCACAGTTCATTTCCTAACTAAATATTTGTGTGTTAGTTACCGCAGCCTTTTCTGGGACGCACTGGCATTTCAGACTGCAGAAGCTGGTGGTTCTAAAATGTCCTAGTGAGTCTTGAAATCTATTTTGTGGAGCTGTGAATAGACATGTGAATGGGCAGACCTTCCCTCTCTGAGGGGCACATCACCTCCTGGTTTTTGTTTTGCTCATTATATGCTTTAAATGAGCTTTCCTGTGCACTGTGGTGGGCTGCAGTGGCTGTGTGGAACCTGACAGTAAGGGATTTATGGGAACTGAGACAGCTGAAGGTTCAGCAACAGCAAGATTTGTTGGGAGAGGGAATAAATTTAATCAAATCCATTGATATCACTGCAATTTGTAGATTTTAGTGTTGTGTGTGAGTGGGAAGGTGGAACTAAATAGAGCATTGGGGTGGCCTTAAAAAATAACCAAAACCCAACAAAAAAACAGTACACAATTTAAGTGAAGCACTTATTTCTTAGAGTATCTTTTCCTGTAAGAGTGGGGTAGAGTAAGAAAGAAGATGAAAAAATCATTTGGGTAGCTTTGAAATATCTTTAAATGATTCTTTTTAACTTGTAGCTATAATATCTTTCTAATTTTCTCCTTTGAATGAAAAATTTTTACTTACAGTGCAGTTTTGCTTCTCTTAGAATTCAAGACAAAAAAAATTAAAGTGGTAGCTAAATGGTAAGGGGACTGCTAAAAATGTCAGAAGTATGATTTGTGTGAGTTTAGTTTTTTGGTACCAGGCTTGCACATGACATGGTCAGAATTCTTGCTGAATTTCCCTGGGTAGTGATATCACACCAACTTTGCAGACTTAATGTGCCGTTAGAGAATTTTTCTTCCCAATGTTCTTGCCAACATGGGAAATTCTACAGCTCATGCTGTCACGTATCAAGGCACTGAATTTGCTGCTTTTACCAGTGTATTTTTATGGAGCCCAGAGAAGGTTCAGGGTGAGCAGGAGAGCGTGGACAGGAATGTTTTCACCTACACTAAACATTTCCTAGGATGTAATGATATTTTGCTCTTTCTGTGAATAGTTAATGTGATATTACTGTTACATACTTTTATCAGCCATCTCTGCCTGTGTCTCAGTGAATATAAGGTAAAACGTTTGTGTTGATCTCTAACCCTTCAGCACCACTGGCTGTTTATACAGTAACCAAACCAGCTGTAAACCAAATCATTGCTGATGTGGGAGGCTGATTTCTGTGCAGTTGTTAGTATAAAATATTCACTTGTGGTAGTTATGCCTACAGAGTGAGACAGCAGCAGAACAAGCTGATGTTATGACATATATCAAGGACATTTTTTACACTCACATGCACAGAACTATGTCACCAAACTTGTTTTCATATTTGAGATGGACAGATACCCTGGACGTTCATCTGGCCAGAAACACTGTGTGTTCAGCTGTAACTTCCTCGGGCTGAGAAACTGGCATTGTGTGGACTGCCTGTTCTCTGGTGGGAACTAGAGCTGGGCTAGCTCTGCTCTGTGGCTTTAGCATCTCCTGCCTGAGCTGGCACCCAAAAATACATCCATGAGTGTCTAGGCAAAGCTCATTCTCCTTGTGCTGACGCAGGACACCGAGCACTGTGGCACCAAGAGCAAGCTGAATCTATTAGATCTGTACTGAACTCTGGAGGTCTAATTTGTGTTGTAGCACAGGTAGCATAAACATTCATTTGATTATGAATTGTTATTTAGAGATGCTCAAAGTTATGTGAAAAATTATTTCTTTACAGGAAAAACCCACCCTGCCTGGTGCCACCCAACCCAGTGCTTACATTGGCTCAGTTCCTTAACAAGGTCTGGTTTGTTTCCATCCTCTTGTTTGCTGAGAGACTGAAGACATCCTCTTCCTGCAGTGGGAAATGAATACAGAGGCTTCAAGGAATTGACTGCTTTTTCCAAGCAGAGGTTCCAAATCCGTGTCAGTGATATTCCAGTGTTGGTGTTTCTCTGCTAACCATCAGTTGCCAGTGGTGAAATGAGTATGTGTGCATTATGTGATCACACTCTTGACTACGTGTGGTTGTCAGTCCTTTAGCCTGTGGATAGAAACGGTTTTGTCCCTGAGCCTGGTACCTGGATTTTTTCCGAGTTGTTAAACTCTTCATTTCTTCAGCCAAGTATCCTCTTTATGTATATATGTGTGTGTAAGTACTAGTGCATCTGTCTCCCTCCCTCTTCTCCACTTAATGGCATTTTCTCAAGTGCCTGCTGTAGGAAGCCCTTGGCTTGTAATGGGGCACTCACAAGGGAAGGGGGTGACCACTTCCCTCATCCTTCACCTTATCTTCAGTTTTGTATAATCTTCTGTTGAAGACTATTCAAACTGCAACTATTGAATTGACATCTACTTCAGATAAAAAGAATACGGGTTTTGAGCTGTTATAGTTAAAAGTGGGTTTTAGGACCCAGGACTAAAGAGTGGATGTTAAACATCCCTCTCTTGCAGAGAATCCATTCAGTTGCTGATAATGCAGTCACTCGGGATAAATGAAGATAAGATGTCCAAGCCCTGTCAGCAGCCCCAGCGTCCCCGACTGTGCTGTGGAGATGGAGTTTTTAAATGCTGCTTGGGTTTGCAGCACTCGAGGGTGCTGCTCCTTAGGGCCTCGCACCAGTGGCCTTTGTGCTCGCGTGTGGGTGTCTGTGTTTGAATCGGCAGCCTCGACACGGACCAAATACCCAGCGTTGTTGTTCCTGGCTTTGGGGAAACGCAGAAGGGGCACCCAGGTGCGCTCAGTCCCGGGTGGGGAGCTCCAAGCGGCACCAGCTGGGCCTTGGCGTCGATCCCCCCATCGCTCCCCACAACGGGGGCATCGGGACCGCGGCGAGGGGTGCGGGGTCACCGCGGGGGCTGCTCCTGCCGCGGCCGCGAGGGGGCGCCGCTCGCCCGGGGTGGGATCGGAACGGCTGGGCTGGGACGGCACATCCCCCCCAGTGTCGCCCCCCTGGGTGCCCCCGGTCCCGGTGCTGCCCCCCTGGTTCCCTGGGTGCCCCCGGTCCCGATGCTGCCCCCCTGGTTCCCTGGGTGCCCCCAGTCCCGGTGCTCCCCGGTCCCGACGGCACTGTGGGTACCGCGGCGGGTGCGTTTCTCTCGTCCCCATCGCCGCCCCGCGACAGCAGCACATGTGATGGGTGCGTGTGATGGGCTGTGCCGGTGTTCCCCGCAGCTCCCCCAGCCCGGCTGGCTTTGCTTTCACAGCCTCTGCCGTCCCCCCACCCCGCAGCACGGGCAGACCCCGAGCGCGGCAGAGGCGGGGGAGCCGCAACCCTCCGAGTGCCCAAGGGCGGGGGTTTGGGTGCCGGGAGGAGGGAAAGCTTTCCAAGGAAGCCAGAATCGAAGTAGACATTTCAAGGTCCCTCCTGCCCCGGTTATAAATCTTTTTGGCACTGTCTTAATAGTGTTTTTTGTCGGTAATCTCCGAGTTCCCAGATAGCCGGTTTTCATGGTGTGTAACAAAGCCCTTGGTGCTGAGCAAAGAGCTTCTTCTTTTAGAATGCGAACCCCAGAATGTTGTACCCATTTGAAAACAAAATTTGCACTGCTCCGTGCTGCCATTTATTTAATGCCACATGGAAGGGAGGAAATTGATCTGTTTGTTACGTGGTCTCCTTGAAGCAACTCAAATGACTGCATAAACGCACAAGGTTTCTTTTCTATAGTCTCTGTTTTCTAGCACAAAACTGCGAGGGAAGGCAGCTGATTATGTTAAATCCAATTACAGCCTAATAGCTTTATGGAGTTTTCTTTGCATTTCTTAAAAAATTCCACATTCAGTGCACATACTGAGAGGAGATGATGGCAGAGTAACACCTGTATCCTCTGTATTATTTTTCTTGTTATCAGACTTAAAGCCAATCTTTTAAATATATCTTTTGTTCCTAAATGTTATTCATAAGGATACATCGCTGTATTATTAATTCCTGAATAAAATAGGTGAAAAATTACCACAATTAATTTTATAGTTTTTTTGAATATAAAATAACTATTATCCATCAGAAAACTGTAGTCCTGAAACTAAGCATCCTGCTGAGATAAAACAGTGAGTGTGTTTCCTGTGGTGAGGGAGAAGGGAATATATTAGCTCTCAGCTTGCTCTGGTTCTGTAACCACTGCTGCTGTCCTGACTGGAAACATCAGGCTCTGCTATACAGAGCTTTTGCCATCCACTGCTGGTGGCCTGGTTGTATATTGATGAGCATACACCTTCTTTTAGTCTGGGCACCTTGCTATTATAGCCAGCGTTACTGTGTAAACAAACAGGTGGGTGGCCAGAAAAAGGTGGAGTTTTGAATTTTTATTTATTTTTTTTTTAAATTGTAGCCAGAGCTGAAGTGCTTTTAGGTTTTGGACAGATATTTTGGTCCAAAATTTGCAAAGTTCATCTGAGGTTTTTGAGAGCTGTGTTCACAGCACTTTTTAGAGGAGACTGTTCAAAATTTCTCTGGCTCTGGGAAGCATCTATAACTGGGCATCCAAAGCACAAACACACATCCTGGCCTGTTTCTGAATTAGAACGTGACTGTTCTTTCCAGTTTAGCTGTGATGCATCTGCCCAGCAGACTTAAATTGCTGCCTCGTTATGTGACAATAGTTTTGTTGATGTTTATGTACATAGGTTAATATTTTCCTCAATATTGTCAAACCTATATGCATATCGATGAAGTGAATTTTCATCCCATTCAGCATTTCTAGTGTAGCATAAACAGAGCTGTTTAACTTTAGGCACGTTCTTCTTAGATCAGCAGAGCTCTTGGTTTCACCGAAGGCTCTATCAGTAAAAATGTGAAGGGAAGCTGCCTCCAAAAATGTGAGTTATGTAACAGGTAGAAATCCTCTTTGGCTATAAAATATTTATTCAGTATTATGTAAGAAAATGGAAAAGCTTGGAGGTGGAGAAAGAAAGAGGGGGGAAAAAATCTAATATAAGATTTGAGTGGGAAACTGATACAGATAAAAATCTGAGAAAGTGAGCTTGGTGATGGTGGAAAGTCTATTTAAGGTTTCCTTCATGACTTCATCATCAATTCCCAAAGTTTTCAGGCTGGGGAGAGAAGGCCAATGTACAGGATCTGAGCTTTCTGCTGCACACCTCTCACATATTCTCAAACTCCAGGTACAGTAAGAAATGCCTTTTATTTCCTCCCTAAAGCTTTTGTCACGTCGTGTGAAGATGCAGTGACGCTTCTCTCCAGGGCAGCGTGACTGAAAGCTCCCTGCCCTCCATGTCACCATCCACCCACCCAGCCCTCACTGCTGGAGGCACGTAGAGATGCTGGAATGCTTGAGGAGCTCCTTCTCCCTCAGAGTTCATGCTCGATAAAAGCATGATGTACCTTCTAAAGGGGGTATTTTTACACTTGGGGTTAGGGAAAGAAAGACTTTCAGCCACAGGGCTCTCCAGTGTCTGTGGCTGGGCCAAGGCTTTCCTGCTGGATGTTTTCTGGATGTCTTGGAGTAGGAAGCAGCTCCTGGGTTTGCTTTCTCTTGAGACAGAAGATTTGTATGTAGGTCTGTCTTTCTGTCAGTGTACCCTGGTTTCCTTGTGTTGTGTCGAAGAATATTGGCTTCAGTATTTGCAAAGCAGATGTTGAACTTTTGTTTTTAAGTGAGAGATTCATCCTGTTTTTCTCCACTTCTAAAGCCTTGATGGTTTAACTGACTCTTTAATTTAAATTTATAGTGTATTAAATTTATAGTGTATTGGAGGAAAAGCCTTCAGTGGTTTTAGCAGTATTTTTCCTCAACGGTAGCATTTTCTCCTGCAAGGACTGCAGTGGAAAGCGCAGGTAACATACTAACATAACCTGTTAGCTTTGTAAAGGCTTTGAAATGTTGGTCCAGAAAAGCAGGGATGAACTCAACTGGGTGGCATTCCCTGGTTGGAACTGATGTACAAGCAAAGGGTTCTCACTGGGGAAAAGCTTTGGTTCTCTCCTCTTGCTGTCGGAGCACATGATGATGAAATGAACTTGTCACAAAGCAAGTTTGGTGAGAACTCATCTGTGTGCAGAACGAGTCCTGTAAGCATGACATCTCCGTTTAAAGATGTTTCTGACACTGCATGGGGAATTTGTCATGCAAATGAGGACCTCATTAGGAAGTACTATTTTTAGAATACTTTAAGGAAAAAGAAACATCTTCTCCTAAGGGCTTTATGTACATATGTAGAACAACTCTTTAAAAAGGGACATCAGACTGGACATGGCTGTATTAGTGTGAGACAGTATTTTCCCAGATCATCTCATTAAGAATTCTGAATTTGGAGTTCCCACAAGATCCACCTTTCACACGTTTTGCTTTAAAGGCATAGGCTTTAATATCTAAAATTCCTCTTCCCTATGCAGGATAGCAAGGGGCTGTTGCTTTGCTGCAGTGCACCACTGGATAGCCTCCCTAATCATTTCATCCAGGAGGAAATATGTCTGTGTTCCTGACTGGAGCAGGGTGGAATGCAGGTGTTTGGGCTGCTGGGAGCCAGGCACAGATTCCTCACTGGGTCAATGCTTCCCTCAGAGGCTTGACTAGGTTGAGTGGGGCTTTGCATTCCCCTTAATTGTGATTGTTTGCCTTGGTTTGTAATACAGGTACTTGTGTGGGTAATTTCCAGTCAGTTCCAGAAGCTGAGGAGGTTTTCTGTGTGTCAGCAGGAGGAGGTTTGACTTTGCTGATGATATGAAATACATGGGCTCTGAGCAGTCCCCTGTGGTGTGAGCAGCAGAGAGTGGGAGGTGATAAGAGGTTTTGCTCAGTGAACTGCCCTACCTGACTGCAAGAACCAGAGAAATCCTTTGCTTTGTGAGGCACTCAAGCCATGTGAAGGACAGAAATTATTAAGGTATAGGACGAAAGTGGTGATAGAAGTCAGAAATTCAGGGCACTGGATGGTAAGACTGACAAAGAGCAAGTTAATTAGTGCTCACATCACAGTTGCCACTCTGTCTCTCTTGTTGATAAGCCCAAATAGTTATTATTAAGGAAAAGCATTTATGTGAACTTCTAAAGCTGTAAAGGGAAGCAATTCATGAACATGAACGTTTAGGGCTGGTGTCAGTCTCCTGTGAACCTGATAAAGTTGTAGGAACTGAGATGATCTCTGGTATCTGTCACCCTGGATGCTGAAGTAACAAAGTGTGTGAGCCTTTCTATGTGCTCAGAAGACACATAATTGATTAGTGTGGACTCTTCTTCTCAAGTGCAGTAATCAGAACTCTTGTCAGGTGGGGTTGGGTTCTACTGTTAACCTGGAAATCCTTAGAGGCAGAACCTGGGAAGAGCTGTTCCTGGCCAGAATGTCATGTGTTGTACCAGTTCCCCTGTTCAACTCTATCTGTGTTGAAAAGCAGCATTTTTATTTTCTTTCATTCTGAAATTACTGGATTTGTAAGTCATTGGTTTTTATTGTAATCATCTAAAAAAAGCCAACTGTGAAACTTCAAGCTTGAATAATGTAATGGTTTCTTAATATACTTATATTCAGTTTTGTAAGGTTTTAGATTTGCTATAATGTATATTAAAAAGAAGCAGTTTGAGTGTTTCACTAAAGCAAAGCAACACTTGCAGCTACTTGGATGGCAAGGAAACAAATGTAGTTACTGTTCAGGAGCGTGACATTTGCTTTCAGAGGTGTTGGGGAGTCTGGTCCTTCCCTAAGCTGCACTCCCTCCTTGTGTGAGGAGGGCTGATGGCACAGGCTGCTCTTCAGCGGACCTCTGCATGCAGGAAAGCAAGCAGCAAGGGGGCTGGGCAAGCTGGTGACCCTGCAGAAAGGAGCAGAGACCTGCATGAAATCAGCTCTGTACACAGAGTAATTGTCACTTGGTGTGGCTTTGATTATGTTCAGGGAAACAGAGCTTATCTGTGTGCTTTAAATAGCCGCGTCCCACCCCCGCCCCCCCACCTTTAACTCAAAGAAAAACTGAACAAGTAAACAAAAAAATCAAACCAAAGTCGACCCACCCCCAACCCCAAAGAGCAACTACCCCATCAAAAAAAACCCAGCCAAACAAACAAACAAAAAGCATCCAAAAAACCAACTCCAGACTGAAAGAATGGCCTAAGCAAACAAAAGAAATCCCCAGTGAAAAATCCCAATGCTGTGGTCCCCCCATCTGGCTAATTCCAGGCACAATAAAGTAATAGCCATTTTAGTTGGGGGCAAAGAGAAATGGAAATTTTATCATCATGTTAACTCATTTCCAGTGAAGGAAAATACTGGATAGCACTTCTTGCAGGGCCAATTTGGCTTTGTTTAATTAAATATGCATATATTTGTATTTGAGAATCTACAGGTAGATGGCATGTGTATGAACCCAGGAGCAATGCCCACTCAGTCAAGTGAAGGCATTCTGCAAAGCTGCATTCTTGATGAAGGCAGGGCAAGGGGAACAGAAAAGGGATATAAGTGCAGATAGAAACCTTCATATTAAAGGAAGAGGGAGCTTCAGGTAGGAGTTTGTGTGTCCATGAGGAGGCACATCTCAGTGTGGTGCTCTGTGACCACGTGCCACCAGAGTGCTGCTGTGAATTCTCACGCTGGTTAATGAATGTGCTCCACTAGAGGAGTTATTGCCTTTGGTGGGGCTGAGCCTGTGTCTGAGAATGTGATGGGAGAGATACAGAGCAGCTGGGGCATGGGGGCTGCATTCCAGGCTGCATTCCAGCTGGCAGGCACCTGCCACTACTGCTTCACCTGCCTGCAGTGTTGACAAAGATAATTGCAGCATTTCTGAAGAGAAAAAACCCCCATTGCTATGGCTGTGAGTTCAAAGGGGATTCCTCCCTGTGCTGGTTTAGAGTTAAACCAGCAGGAGAAACGAATCCAATTCAGAATGGGATTGCAAGTCAGAAATACAATTTAATGAAAAGATCACAACAAATACACTGATACAGAAGGAAAATCCATTTGACCCACAGAAACAGATGTACAGCCCAGCACAGTGGGGCACGAGCAGGATGGAGCTCACCAACCCCTATGCTGAGCACCATGTGGGCCCCCTGAGTTCAGAGTAAAGAGAAAGAAGAAACCTGTTGGTGAAAATGTTGGTCAGTCTGGTCCAGAGTGGTAGTCACAGTCCTATTGAGGCTCTGCTCCTCCTCTGGATCTGATGAGAGGTCCCAG
Organism: Formicarius rufipectus; assembly: GCA_013399695.1. NCBI lineage: Eukaryota > Metazoa > Chordata > Aves > Passeriformes > Formicariidae > Formicarius > Formicarius rufipectus. The sequence goes on along the minus strand of VXAU01005073.1, from coordinate 608,830 downwards.
TCCCAAAACCTCAAGCTTATCTCTGCTTGGGCTCAGATGGGGATGCCCAGTCCCTCCCCCAGGGTGAGGAGTTTGACAGTGGGTGATTTACTCTGTGAGGTCAATCCTGGCATATTTTTGGCATCCCTGATGGCCCATGAGCAGACATGACCCCTCAGGTGGGTGTGAAGGTGCCAATGGCTCCCTGGAGGAGAATTTTCACACCTGAGCCATAGATGTGAAGACAGGAACACTTCCTTATCCCACCGAAGTTCCCAAACACCCCCCTATACCCTGAGGGGTGGGGTGTGCCCTGGGCAGCTGCTGACAATGGGCCATGGTGAGCAGTTCATGAGAAAATTACACAGAGGGTTTAGAATCCACCCCCACCCAGTGACAAACTGATCCTGGCTGCTCTAACCAGGACACTCCCTGAGGCACCTCAGCACAGGTGGGTGCCTGTTCTGTGTGACACAGAGCTTGTCTAGTGTGGCCTGGCCTTGTCCCCCAGACTCTGCTCAGCTCCTGCAGGCAGCAGGGAAGAGGGTGGGCTCCTGAAAGTGCTGCAGAGGAGATAATGCTTGTGCTCTACAGAGTGACAAAGGTTTCCTTATTCCCCTTGGTCTGGGACATGGGGGGGCCATTGGAACATGTGCTGATGCCACCTCTGCTATTTTAAATTAACACCTGAGGTTCAGGGCTCTGGTCGTGGTCTGTCAGACTGTGCAAGGGCAAGCAGAAAGTTGCCTCCAGAAATGGTGAGCCTTGGGCACTATGGGCACTATGCCTTTATGTGGATTTACTGGTAAGATTCAGCTCCTGTGATTGATTTTTCCTGATAGGATAAAACCAAAAGCGTATCAAAGGAAAATTAAGAATGAATGTGATTCTTCAGTAAGATGCTGTTTCTTTGAGGGTCATCAGATGTTCTGAGATGTAGTCTGGTAGCATTTCTGAAGACTGTCTGAAGTCACAAGCTGTCTGGCCAGCTAGAAATGTATTAATAACAAAGATCTTATCCCTCCAGTTATGGGACCATAGGGGCCAGTGCTGCCTCTCCTCCAGGGGTGTGGCATTTGATTTGTGCTTGCTGCTTAATGAGTGGCAGAAAGTAGGAACCAGAGTGAAGGGCTGGGCACGTAAGGACACAAACTGAACTGAGACAGAATCATTTCTTCAAGGTCAGTGGCTGTCCTGGGGTTCAGACTTGGTTCTTTGGTGCTTTTTTTCATGGTGTTGTACTTTGTTGATGCAGTGCTTACAATGAGCAGCTTTTTAAACTGTGAAGCAGAAGTGACAGAGGGTGAATTTTGTTATGCAAACAGCTCTAACAGCAAGAAGGGCACAAGAAACACATCTTCTTGCCATCAGTGGTATTTTAGGGGCAAGAAGAGCTGCTAGCTACTAATTCAATAGTATGTCCAGCAGACTTCTATGTATGGGGTATTTAATAAAGGTTTAGTGATTGCTTTGATTAATTAATTGCAAAGTAATTATATATATTTTACTTGTCAACTACAATAATTCAAATGATATCTTAATCATGCAGTAATGAACCATGCTCACAGACTGCAGGCTGTAAACACCACAGGTGCAGGTACTCTTAGGAGAGGCTTAGGTTAGCACAGTAATTAGTCCTGGGCACTCCAGCCTTTACATTTGATTTGTGCTCGCTGCTTAATGAGTGGCAGAAAGTAGGAACCATTTTGAACAAGGACACTCAGGTGTATTTGATGAGAATTTAAACTTTCCCATAGCTGTTCATTCTTTGAATTCCCATACCAAAACTAATCTGGGAAGCTGTATTTTTTCGTGTTTCAGGACAGATTTCCCATGACCCTGACTATAAATAAAACAAGATTATTATTTCTGCAGGCTGATTCTTTTAGTAGTCTGAGTAGTTTGCTTGGATGCTTTCTTAAAATTAAAGCAAACCAAAAAGAAAGATTAATTCAACCATTTCCTCCCTGTTTTTACCCATTCATTTTCTTTCTGTGAACTGAATTTCAGCCCTCCAACTGAGGCTGTGCTGACACAGCATAACATTTTGCTTTTGATTATTTGCTCCTTGGAAAAATTGAGGGTAAATAAAAGGAAGGGGAAGACTTGCAAAGTCAGAGATGTATGCAACCATTTAACATTCAAGGTCCAAGGCTGGCTGCATGCTGTATAGAAGTTTGCAATTCCTATTTCTCAGCAGAAAAGCTGAACTGTGGCCCACGTAGTCATAGCTGGACACTCTGCTAAGTTGACCCCAGTTAAATTTGGGCAAGATTAAATGCAGGTAAAATACAGCCTTAAAGAAGTATGCTTTATGTCCTTTATCTTTGATGTATTTTCAGGGAAAAGCTTAGATTCTTATTTCCAGCAAGATAGTGGGGGAAAAAAAGAGCTTCCTGGACTTGCTCAGCAGTGATTTATACTTATGGTGTTAATCTGTAGATATAAACCTACAAGATAAATCTGCAGGGGATGTCTTTCTGTCCCTGCTAGCTGTCAGGAGGAGGAAAAAGGTCTTGTGCTCTGAATTTACTGACTCCTTAATGGAAAAAGGTAATACAGTATGGTTAGAATATTGCATAAAATCATAAGTAATAGAAATTCTTTAATGAGAATTTTAAATTGGAGAGTACTAACTGCAGCAATATTTTTTGATGCTGCAATCCCCTTGAGCAAAGGACTTGGCTCCATTTTTTTATTGCTGTTCAAAAGTAAATAAGGCAACTAAGTCGGGGGATTTCATGACATTTTGCAGAAGGTGGTGGCCTCGCTTGAAACCTGTTCTAGGTGACCCTGGCTATTCTGTGAAAGCTTTGAGCTGAAGATATGTGAAAGACAAAAAAAATCTAAGTAAGATTGTGTGGCTGACTGGGGGAAAGAGGGAAGGACTGGGGCTTGTTCACATCTTTGGTGCCTCTGAGGCCGGGATGTATAATTGTAATTCCACTCCATTGGTGATGGAGCTGCTGCAGGGCAGATGAGGTGACCAGGGAGTCCTTGGTGCTCTGCCCTGGTGTGAGGGGTTGGTCCCAGCTGGGAGCAAAGCACTCTCAGGGCTTCTTGGTTGTGTCTTCCCCCAGTGGGATGAGGGAGAACATAGGCAGAACTGGAGTCAGAAATTTCTTGGATCCCAATGAGGACAGGAAGATTGCTCACCACTTAGTGGGGTGGGCAAAACGGGCTGAACTTGGGGAATCTAACTTCATTTTAAACACTTAATTACTGATTGGGAAGCAAAGATGGTAAGTGTGGGAACTCCTAAGGAAAACACCTTTTGTCCCTTTTACCAGGCTTGGGTTCACCAGAGTCACTGGTGCCCTTCCCTTGCTGTGTCTGTGCTTGGGGTGAGGGGCAGTGCAGGAGGTTTGGGGGCAGTTTCTGCTGCTCCTTGTTCCTCACTCTTCCCCTGCCCCTTCCTCCTTAATCATTTCCTCAGCTCTGGCGGCCACTCACAGGCTGCAGCCCCTCCAGGCATGTCACCAGCTCTGTGGTGTCCCTGATCCATCCTCTGGACTTCACTGCAGTTTCCTGAATGTTCAACTCAGGCCCCTCCGGTTGTTCCAGGGGCACCACGGGCTCCCCTTTGTGGCTCAGCTGTTGCCCCGGTGGCTCTGTGCTGGCAGCTGGAGTGGCTGGCACAGGGCATTCCCAACCCCCTTCAGGCTCCTCACTACCAAATCTGGGAATTTACTTCCCAGTGCACCTGGAAAAGGACAATTCCAGCTTCCAGGCTTGCTGCTGGGTGTCCCCGTGCCTGCGAGCAGGGGGTTGGGAGTGGGTGACTGGCCAAGGCTGGGCTCTTGGTTCTGAGCTGCCCTTTGGCAGGAGACAACGAGCTCCCCAAACTGGTGGCAGCTCCTGGTGGCACCTCTTGCTTGGCACCGGCGGTGCAGCTCCCTCAGCCTGAAGGCTGAGCGTGGTGTTGTAGCGGGGTCAGTCACATGGGGGCGGCGCCCTGTTTGCGTCGTGTGGCTCTGCTGGAGGAACTCGCGTGGGAACTGCGGGCAGTGCCCTTTGCAAATACCGTGCAGAGGGTGGGCGAAGGGAAGGACTGGAGTTAATGTGACCAGACCCTCCCTGCCTTCCTGGCAACAGCTCTAACAAGGTGTTGTGGGGGGACGAGGAAGAGAAAATGTGGTTGGGGTCTCATTTCCAGCAGTAAAGCCTGGAGGTGGGGAGCCAGCCAGCCTGGAGCACAGGGGACCGTGCCAGTGCTTGTTTAGCCTGCACGAACACACGAACCAGCAAAGCAGCTTTCTTGTTCCCCCCTCCTGTGTCGATGCCCAGGTATCTCTGGAGGGAAAGAGCTGAAGGATTCCTTCCTTTCCCTCAGCAGTGCTCCTCTCCTTCCTCTTCCTCCACCCTGTGGTGTGGCACGTGGGATGCGGCCAGAGCAGCCAGTGGTGCCAGCTGTGCTCCCTGCAGGTGCTGGGGTGCACAAGGGCAGGCAGAGCTGGTGCAGACAGTGGTTTTATTGAGCCTGTTGTGGGGCTGCAGGAGGTACCAGGAGTGGTACCAGTGGGGCACAGCCTGCAGGGCGGCGTTTGTGTTTCAGGATTGGGTAGGAAGGAAGAGTTTTGAGAACCACAGATTGTCTGCAGAGCACAATTTGGTCAACCTTGTCCTGCACTAATGAGCTGCTTCGAGTTTGTTGTGTTTGCAGGAAGAGCATTTTTCCTCTTGGTTTCCCAGTGTGTCATCTTCTCTGTTCATGTTTGATCGCACCGATTTCTTTCACTTTGCAATGTTTGGTCAGACATTCCAGGGCAGGTGCATTGTTGGTCACACCTTAAGGGGTCAGATCAGGTGGGAAAAGGACACTCCTCCCTTGGGCTTTGCCTTTTCTTCTGAGCATCTCGTGTTAAAATCAGAGGGAGGTAATGCTTTTCAAATGTGTTTGTCTCCTCGGATTTTGTGTTGCTAGGTCATCACCAGAAATATTTTCAATGCCATGTTTCAAAGAATAATTGTACATCTTTGCTTTATTAGACTGGTTTTTGCCCACCCCTAAATGAGTCCAGTAATGTTTCAAAGGCTCTTTTTTGTCAGCATGTTTTCCAGTTACAATCTTGTGCTTGGACTTAAACTCGGACTGCTCTGCTCATGAAAACTATGTGACAAACGTGTCACTGTTTCGGACACATTTGGTTATAAGGACCACGGCAATTACTCCATCTCCAGAGCCTTAATGCATGGAAAATGCTGTTTCCTTTGTGCCTCTGGCATTGTGAGGCTTGGAGGGGAAGCCCAGTGATTTATTGGCACACAGGCATTATGATTCCTCAGTGCAGGTAAAGCACAAAAGGAGAGAATTTAGAAATTTCTAGGTAATTGCATTTCTGTAATTTAGATAAATTTCTCTTATTTAATTCTATAATTTCCTCTGCCTGTTTGAATGTAGATGTTTGTATTTCAAGGTCAGAAAGTTTGAGGTGCTCCAGCTTTATAGGTTCTAAAGGAAAATAACTTGCAGCAAAACTGCGTGGCGTCAGATGCAAACACAAAATGAAATAATCCCCAGGATCTGCAGACTTAATTTAGAATGCAGAATATTTCCCAAGGAGCATTTTACTCTTTTGCTGAAATGATAGCACATATTGTTTATGTCTTTTAATTTTTAGGGACATTTCTAGATTTAGTTTTGTAGCCATTATTTTGCTTTGCTGTTCTGAGGTTGGGTTGAGTTTCAGTTTTACAGTTGTCATGTTGATTTTTAATTCTTTACCAGGTTGCAGTGAGACTGACATCTCACTATGCTTGTTTTTGATTCACTTAAAAGTGGTTATTTTTAAGTGTTTTCTGTGATACTCATTTACAACAAAGAAAACAAAGAACTGATTAATGAAAATAGTGGCTTGAGTTTGTCATGTCACCTCTTTTCTGTCATGTTTATGGTTTTGTTTTCTTCTATTAATTGGAATAGCTTTTCTCCAAAAGAAAATAGTTCAAAGTTTAATTCTAAACCACAATTTTCTCATAAAAATACACATCTTGTTAAATATTAGTACATAGGATTTATGCAAACTCTATAACCAGTGTTGTATAACAATTTGCTGATTTGTTTTCTGAAGATATTTTTCCATTAATGAAAAATTAATGTATTTTCTCACTTTATTTTTCAGATTTGCTATGTTCATTTTCATGTATTACAAATAGAATCATTTGGAAAAGCTACTAGTTATTAAAATATTGTAACAGAAGCTGATTTTGGCAGTTAAATTGCCTTTTTTTTTTATTTTTAGAGATCTGTTTTCTAACATAGTTCATTTTCCTTTGCCTTGGGCTAGAGAATTAATTTTGTTGTGTTGGGGCGAGGAGTCATTTGCTTAGGCTGTTTTTCTATCCAAAGAGGTTATGAAGGAATGAAAGAGAGTCAATTTGGAGAGGAAAATAAACTCCTGCTCTATGTCTTGGAGCATTTGGTAGACCTCTGTGCCACGGCACTAACCCCTGGGGGGCTGTGGTGGGGACGGACACACTCGGGGCATGGAACAGCAGTGGTGACTGTGCCACCAGGGATGAGAAACACCTTCCTCTGAGAGCAGAGGTGTCCTGGTTTTAGTAGCCAGGATCAGTTTGGCACTGGGTGGTGGTGTGTTCTAAACCCTCTATGTCACTTTTCTCATGAACTGCTCACCATGGCCCATTGGCAGCAGCTGCCCAGGGCACACCCCACCCCTCAGGGTACAAGCTGGATGTTTAGGAACTTCTGTGAGATAAGGAAGTTCTCCTGCCTCCACACCCACCTCAGGGGTCATGTCTGCTCATGGGCCATCAGGGATGCCAAAAATGTGCCATTGTTCACCTCCCAGAGTAAATCACCCATTGGGAAAGTCTCCACCCTGGGGGAGGGACTGGGTGTTCCCATCTGAGCCCAAGCAGAGATAAATTTGAGGTTTTGGGACTGGGATCTCTCATCAGATCCAGAGGAGGAGCAGAGCCTCAACCAGACTGAGACTGCCAACGGACTGCAACCATCATTGTCACCAGCAGGTTTTCTTGTTTTCTTTTTACTTTGAACTCAGGAGGGCCACGTGGTGCTCAGCACAGGGGTTGGTGAGCTCCATCCTGCTCGTGCCCCTCTGTGCTAGGCTGCACATCTGGTGTTTTTTGTGGCACAAACGAATTTTCCTTCTGTCTCAGTGTATTTTGTGATCTTTTGTTAAATTGTTATTCTGACTTGCAATCCCATTCTGAGTTGGATTCATTTATCCTGCTGGTTTAACTCTAAACCAGCACAAGAGGCATTTCCAGGTGAAACATTCACAAGTTGTGTGATGCTTCTCTTCTCTTCTGCTGCTGTTGGGGTGCCTGTGTTGGGACACAGTGTTCTGCTGTGCATCCCAGGAACACAGCCTGGCCCCACTAGGAAGGGCCACAGGAAAGATTACCCAGTTCCAGCCCAAATTCCGTGGGTAGGGACACATTCCACCAGCACAGGTTGCTTCAAGCCCTGTCCACCCTGGCCTTGGACACTTCCAGGGATGGGGCAGCCATGACTTCTCTGGGCAACCTGTGCCAGGGCCTGCCCACCCTCACAGGGAGGAATTTCTTCCCAATATCTAATCTAACCCTGCCCTCTGTCAATTTGATGCCAGTCCCCCTTGTCCTGTCCTTCCATCCCTTGTCCCCAGTCCCTCTCCAGCTCTCCTGGAACCTCATCAGGCCCTGGAAGGGGCTCTCAGGTCTCCCTGGAGCCTTCTCTTCTCCAGGTGAACACCCCCAGCTCTCTCAGCCTGTCACTATCAATTGTGAGGTCCTTGATTTAATTTTTAGTACCAAAAGTGACTGATAGATGAAAATTTCTTTCAGCAAAGCCTGTCCTTGTAGACAAATAGCACTTCTGATGTTTCTGCAGCAGGAACTGACCCCAAAGCTGTGCATGCAATAATTCTTTTGCTATAGCAGTAGATGTGATGATGTTGTTGTGGTTGTAAGTGACAAATGTGGATTTACGTCAGTTCACAGTTCTTTCGTAATACCCACTTATTGAGCCTCTGGATTTTATCCACCATTTTCTGAACGAGCCTTTCCCCCAAATGATTTTGTTATGCTTTTTTCTTTTTCCATTTAATCTTGGTGTTTAAAAATAGATAATTTTCAGTCATCATTAAAGCCTCTGACTCCATGAAATTTTAACACATGTGACACTTGAGAGGTTTTGTAGTGGGCAGCGATCATTTATCAGGCAGTGCTTTTTGAGACTTGCATTATTATTCAGTAATTAAAAATTCACAGGAGTGAAAAGATACCTTTGTAAATAAACAAAAAACCGTTTTTGTGTTTTTTTTTTTTTTTTGGTGTTGTTTTGGGTTTTTTCCCCATGAGCTTTTTTTAAGATGGTAATACCTCTTATGTAAAACTGCTACCAAGGATGGGATGATTTGCTATGGACAATTCTTGTGCCAAGGTAGGCAGTGGGAGATGAGTATTTAAGGGAAGGGCTGAGCATGTTGAATGGTTTCACAAACTGCATATGGTCACAGTGTTCTAAGAAGGAGCAAAGAAAGAAATCCTTGCAGTAATGTGCACATTCTTCTTGTATTTGGTTGAGATACTGGGAAAGTGTTGGCACTGAGTGGATTAGGAACTGCTGGGAGACAGTGTGGATCATCAACATAAAAGAACTGATCAATATGCTACTGGAGATATTACTTGGCTAAAGTCCTGTGCATTGTTTGCTTAATTTCCACTTCTTTATTACTTCTGTTCCTCCCGCAGAACCCTGAATATTCTTAGGGTGTTCACATTTGAATGAAAATCTTCATCTCTTCTTTATGTTCCACTGTGAAGTTTTCAATCCTTTGTGCGTATTGTTAAAACTTCTATTAAAACAATTTTTTTGGGATGGCAAATCTGGTGCCTGTATCTTTGTGTTCAGCAACTGTTTAGCCATGGTGTTGTCACTGGGAAGAAAATGCCTCAGCCAACCATGGTTGGAACACCTAGAATTCCAAATTTCAATTTCCAGCTGGTTTACACGTGGCTTGTTGTGTCACTGGAGAAGTTGGATCACCTTTCCTGCTCAGAGCTTTGCTAGTTCGGGCTTTAGCATCAACACTGTGTTCCTTGGTGCTTTGTTGGTATCTGTACTACCCCAAATCTCTTTGGGGTAGTGAAAACAAATTGTGGACTGAGTTCTCCTCTATGCTTGGGAGATTAAACAGAAAAACTTGAAAAATTCTTTTGACTTCCACTGAGAAGTACAACTCAATAAAACCCTTTTATTCATGCATCTGAATATGGCACTGGATGCAGCTGGATGTAACAGCGTATATTTAGGTATTTCAAATAGTAAGATGAAATTCTTGGTCGTTATGGTGGTGAGGCCTTGGCACAAGTTGCCCAGAGAACTTTTGACTTCCCCACCCCTGAGAGTGTCCAAGGCCAGGTTTCCATGGTTCCATGATCTACTGTGACATGAATTGGCAGAGAACATTTGCCGACAGAATTCCAAGTTTCCCTTGCTTTGGAGAGAGTATTGCAATGTTTTGTTTCAACCAGGAGAGCTGATGTCATCTTGATAGCTCATTTTAGGGAAAAATTAAAGCCAGAACCAAGTACTTGGGGGGGAAGCTGCTTTTTTGTTGTTGTTTGGCTTGTGTGTTTTTCTTTTTTTCTTCATGTTTGCTGTTTGACAAGCTTTTTCCTTCTGCTGATATCCTTCTAGACCAGTTTTGGCTTTTAACTATTCAAGAGCCTTCAGTTTTCTCCCCAGGCAGTGATCTTCAAATCACAATTTGGTTTGGTGTTGACCAACTCACAGTAATCACCAATGGAGTGCAGAGTTCAAAATCTTTTACTCTCTGACCTCAAGTCTAAGACTTGATTGAATCATCTGCCTTTACTATTTCTTGTGGAAAAGCCCCACATTCCTTCAATATCTCCTGTAGAAAGAAACATATGGAAATTTTCTAAAGGTGTACATGAAGTACGACAAGGCAATGGTTTAAAAGCTTTCTTCATAATTTAGTTTGTAAAAACATTGAGATTAGAAACGACTTCTTGTGAATGGAAAAGACTGAAGAGGAGTGGACGTATATGGTGGATCAATAGCTACACCATCTCCTCCCTTGTCAAAATCTTATTCCTTTTACAAAGCACATTGTAAGTTAAAAGATGAATGTGGGTGAATAATGCTCTGTCAAAAGTGTATTAAAAATGGTCTTTTCACCAGTGTATGACAGCCAGGACTAGTGATATGGGACAGTTTATAGTCAGGGAACTGGCTACAGAAATTCCAGTAAAATGTTAAGAATCATCTTTTAGGTTGTTTTTCTCCTGTTCCCTTAGAAAAACAAAAATCTCTTGTAGCAGTGAAGCAGCATCTGAGAGAATTGGTTTGGCATCTGACCAGAGAAGAGAACTTGTTGTATTGACAGTTTATCTCTTTCAGCTGAAGGACTGATTTAAGCTGCTTTCTTCCTGGAAATGTCAAGTTTCAGTAGACGCACGTTTTGGGGGTGGTAACTGGCACTTATGGATGATGCTTTCTTGTTTCCCCAAGGTGCAGGCATGAACACTTAAAGGAGACCTAAAAACAGACTTCTTTGATTAGGGAAGGCTCCTGTTCTTCCCTGAATGCTGCATTTGAACTCCTGTCTCTGGGCTGTGTGAACTGTGGATGTGGTAGATGAGCCTGAGGAGCACTTTTAGTTGTGCATCCTGGGTTTATTTTGGAAAGTAGCACTCTGGTTTTAGGGCAGGTGTGAGAGCAGCTCTGCAAAGGACTGCTGAGTGAAGCTCTGTCTCCCATGAGTGTCCCCTTTGGAGTGGAACCACCTGGGCTCTGGTTTTATTCTTTCCTACGTGGTGGCCCAAGTGGCACCTCTGTGCCAGCTGCCCATTTCTGGGCACGAACATGGACACAGTTAACGGTGTTCAAAATGCGCTGGCTTTGTTTGCTGCAAGAGTCCAAGTGGCAAGAGATTGCCTGAATCTTTCTTGACCTTCAAGATCTCTTTTTCCTTGGAGCAGAATGAGGCAAAGCCAAGGGCTTGTTTGTCCTGTGCAGTTTTAGGGCTGTGGAGGTTGGATCTTTGATGTTCTGGGCGTTCTCTTCAGGTGGAACTGAGGGCTCTGTACTGGGGGGACTGCAGGGAATGTGGGAGCCTCAGAAAGCCCTTCCTGAGCAAGGAGGGAAAGTGTTTTAGAGAGCTGATGAGGCAAACTGGTAGAAATTAAGTTGGCATACACCATATAAAGAAAAGCTGGTCAATCAAGAGAGAAAATAGGTTAAAAAATTAGAAAATAATTTTGTTTATTTAGGTGCAATGTTTGTTGTCAAACACAAACATTTTTTAAATCTTGCATCCTCAAGTAAATGAGTGGCAGAAGGATGCAAAATACAGTGGACATAGTGTTCTCGTGAATTTTGGCCTGTTATTTCTTTCCCTACTCATCCCTCAAAGACTTCTAATAAATATGATGGTACCAATTGTAGTGTTTTTGGTTTTTTTTTAAATGAGAGGGGTTTTTTAGTGCTTTTCATGAATCCACCTCAGCCAGAGAAGCTAATGCCTGCTGTTTTATGGAATTGTTTTTTAAAATCTGTGTAACTGGCAGAATAAATAATCAGGAGACAATGCAATTTTGTGTCTGTATATATTTATATACATCTACAGAAGCAAGGTTGTTTTTTCCCCCCAGTTGATTTCTTCTTGGTAGAATAATTGTGGTTATTGCTGTGGGCTGGGGCTGTGCTGTGCAGTGAGTTTCCTCTCAGCCTCTGTGCTGGTGAATGCAGAAAGCAATGTTTGCTCTGACAGTGCATTTGTGTGTCTATGAAAGAGGTACTGAATCGTCCTCATTGTGCTGCTGTTCCTCTGAACCTATTCATGTCTCAGACAATAAAAAAGGCATTGTGAGAGCCAAACACTTTCATGCCAGCATAACAATATTTGAAGAAGATAATCAAAGCTGTTTGTTCTGCTTTACTGCTTTCACTTTTTCTGCAATTCAGGTCTTCATTATGAAGCAAGATGGTGTCTGAAACATTGTCTGTAAAAGGGGTTAAAAAAAATAAAAAACCAAAAGAGATTTGGGACTGGAGCACCAGGGGAATTGGGAAGGACTGGCAGGAATATTCTTGGCTGTGCAGTGTATTCTCTGTGTGTTCGTGGCCTGTTGTGTGTGTCCTACAGGCTGTGGCTCTTGGCTTGGAGAAAGAGGTGTACTGAAACCCTGACCTGTGAATATATCCTTATATATAAAAGCATAAATATTTATGTTTAAAAACTGGTTTTAACTTGTAGTTTATAGGAAAAGCCTAGAGATTTTTATATTTCTTATAATAATGTTTTCATGCAAAACAATTCTGGATCTACAAAGCAGCAGGATCATTGTTATTTAAACAATGCTATAATCATGGGTGGCAAAACCTTCAGCAGAGCAGAGCCTCAAACATTTTTTATGTGGCAAAAAGCGGAACTGACAGTGAAGTACCAAGAGAGAGCCTTTGCCAACAGTATAACTCCTTCTGTCGTGTTGTTGGGAGTTTTGGGGCGGGGTGGGGGGATGTTTGTGGGTTTAGTTTTATTGTTGCTTCTGTTGGTCCTTGAGCCTTTTGTTTAGCTGTGAAAATAATAGGTTATATGATAATTAAAAATATTAATAAAAATGGCTGCAGCACTTTCATGAGCAAGAAAGCAAATAAAGCATTCTTGTAGGACACACTCCTGAATCCTGACTTGAAAGTTGTCTTCATTTCTGGTGGAGTAGGGAAAGGTATATATAGAGGCAGGTGGGCTGACTTCTTGGGTTTTTTCAGGCTTAAGATGCTAATTTTCCCAGGAAATTTAATGCTGTAGAAGAGCTTTCATAATAAGAACCCGTAGCCACTGACACTTTGTATGCAAGTGGCTTTGGCTTTTTTCACTTGAGCTGAGGGGTGTCTTCCTCTGTGCAATTAGGTTTCTCTGTGGGGAGGAAAAATAACCACAACAAAACCCTCCAAACCCAACTTAATGCCCAACCATAACCTGCCTGTGGGATACACAGCTCCTGGCCCTGTGTTTGGAAGGAATACTGACGATGAGAATAGTATCAAATGACTGATGGATTTTGATTGTCTTTGAAGTCAAGTGCCTAATTAAAAAGTCAGCACTAGAAGTGTTATTTTCATGCAGTGCCCTTCATGATTCAGTATGTTACACACAGGAGCTGAAGTCATGCTTAACAAGAGTTAGTCTCAGAGAATTAAAAGCTTTGTTGGATTATAGACTTGGTGTGGAACTGACCTTTGGCATGGTACAAATGTATGAGTATTTTGTACTTATTTGTATTTTGTGTATTTTTCTGCCTCCAATCTTCTAATGTTCATGTCTTTGGGGATTTTGTGGAAGATTTATAGTGGCTGCTGACAAGCTGGACAAATAATTTATGATATCTTAGTAAATGCCGGTTAATATTTCTGCTGTTAACACCTTGCACATTCATTTGAAATTCTCATTTCCAATTCTCTTGGAAAGGAAAGGTATCAATAACTGCGGCTGAAATTTAATTTTGACCACATCCAATGGAATTAAATGTTTATGTGTAAATGGCTGAAGCCCACAAAGGACTCTTGCTTTGTAGACCAAAAGTTTTGGACACTTGAAGCAAAATAAACCTGAAAAATAAGAAAACCCCAATATTGTAGAACTACTTATAGCAATATCTTTGATCCAAACTATAATATTCTTTTAGTAAAATAAAACTGGAGACTAAGGATGGGGAGGGATTTCTTTATTTGCTGCACATGCTTCCTAAAATAGTCAAACTTGCTTCTCATAGTATCAGGATGAGACATGAGGTGTAAAAGCACTGGAGATTCCAGGAGGGCCTTTGATGGGGCTGGACTATCTGCTGGACTTTAACCAAAGGCCTTATACAGTTATTCCCAAATGTGGTAATAAATCCCAGGATAGTAGTTTCTTCTCAATATTCAACAATTAATTGTTTCATTTTTCACAAAATTAAATGGCAGTGTGTGTTGTTTAAATCATATACATAATGGCTGTTGGAAAAACTGAGAGGGAAAAGCATAAAAATTCAAGAGGAGATTTTGTTACTGTGAAAATGATGTGTATTTTGCCACTGATATTCCTGAATTCAACACTTCTCTAACTACAATATCAAATATTTCTTTTTGCTTGTTTTTCTGTTAATTGTATCCAAAACTTTGAATTTTGATGTGGAATTTTCACCTGGGGAGAGCTTCATACCAGTTGTTCATTCTCCTGAGTTTATTTTTTCTTTGCACGTATATTCAAATTGTCCCAGAAGAAGCCAAGGGGAAATGCTGTGATGTGCCTGCTTATCAGGAGTGCTTGTCCCAGCCACTGAACTCCAGTGGGTTTGTGTCCTCCCATGTGCTTGTTTTGGGTGTGTGTATATTTCCTGGGACACTCTGATGGATGTGGAGAAGTGGAATGGAATTGGGAAGCTGTAGCTTCGAGTTGGTGTTTCAGTGCTTAGTGGGTCCGGTAAGTGGGATTTTAACACAGCCCTTTGAATGCAGTGTTTACCCAGCTTATTAGGAGATGAATCGTTGTTTGAGGTGAACTTTGTCCCTGTGCTTCCAAGTTTCCTAAAGCACTTAATAATTCCTGATCTGACCATTAAAGCCAGCTGATTTGAGCCCTTGCAAGTGTGTGTTTTCCGATGGCTTTGTGCAGCCCAGAGGGCAGAGAACTGCCAGACTGGAACTTGGGGCATCTCCATTCTGCAGGTGGAAAGAGGGCAGGTAATGCATCTTCCCTTCCATCCTGGGAGCAGGAACTGCTTGGGGGTGTTGAACAGGAGGCTCAGTGAGTTGTAGGTGTGGTGTTGCTCTGGATCCAGAGTGCAGACGTGGCCTCTGACCTGTCCCAGTGTGCAGCAGGGCAGATTCCCAACGTGTCCAGTGGCCACACGAGTGCAGCCCAGTTCTGTAACCCTGTCCTGGGTGATGTTGCAGTGCCTTGCAGCTGTGCCACTGCAGCTTTGCTTGGAAACCACACCCTGTGTCAGGATTCTGTGCTGGAAGGGGAAAGGAGGGCCAGAGGTGTGCCAGAAAACCACGGTTGTTTGAGTGTCATGAGGGTGCAGTGGGGAATAAAAGGTGTCACTCAGTAGCCACACTGCTTGATCTCCTCACACTGCAGACTGGATGGGGATGGCTTGACTTTCCTGTCCAGAGCTCATGCTTGCATAGTTCAGAAATATTTTCACCCTAGCCTCAAATGAAACAATTTATTAGTGCCAAGATCAAGATTTGAAATTGTATTATACTTAAGGTATTTCCCCCCTGTTTTAATTACTTCTAAAAAGAAAGAAAAGTAGGTGTGATTCAGGATTTAATTGCCAAAACATTCACAGGAAGAACAATAAGATTGGAACAGGTAGTTATGATATACTACAGGAATAAATGTTAGACTAAACTTTGATTTTTAGAGGTGTGGTGTTGAATAGTTTATCTGCTACTGAAAGATGTTGGAGACAATGGGTCTGATGAAATGCATCTTAAGAAAATGAAGGAATTTCCTCACATGCTTCTGAAATAAGGCTGAGAAGCTAAATGTTTAATAGGCAGTAAGAGATGATAAAATAGATCAAAAGGATGATTTCTGTATCTTTGGAGCCATGAGGAAAATATTGCTGATCACTTCTGCTTCTCTGCTTTGTTTTCTTGCAGAGTTTAACCTGTAATATGAACTAAAAACTCCCTCCTCTCCCATTATTTTCTTTAAAAATTTTGAGGTACTTTCAGCCACTACTGGTTCTCAAAGTTGTATAAGCTGAGGACTTGACCTTTCCTAAGTAAACAGTTGTTTACATCAGTTAGCTCATGTGTCTGTTTTGTTTTCCACATTAGTCTTTAAGTCACCATCATTCTGCCAGACCAGTAGGGCTGGATTTTTTAGAGAGCTTTTCGTTGTTTGTGCTGATCTGAAATGATGAGTTTATCAACACTGTGTGACTGGCAGTGGTAATGCAGATAGATGAAATACTGTCACACTCCACTCCCCCAACATCACAAAGGAAATCTCTGTGGTGATTTGGAAAAGAAATCAAGCCTGTTTACCTTCCTGTGGAAGTCTGGGCTGCTTTTGTTAGTGCTTGTTAAGCTGGTTGTGGCTCTTCTGGTTGGGTTCCAGACAACTTGTACAGGGATTTTAATGAGGTGAGTGATGTTTTTCTCCAAGGGCTCAAGTCTCCTGGAGAATCTGATTCCTTTCAAGGTGTTTTACTTTTTCTCAAAATGACTTTGGGAAAACTGTGACTTCCTGTGTGTTCTCAAAGGTTTTTTACTTATGTGCTATTTTGAGTGATGCCATGTGATTAATAATGTTTTAAAACCCCCCCACCTTCATATTTTTCTGTCAGAAAATCAGATACACAAATGTGACATTTGAGCTCATTTTGGGCTGATAGAGTTATTTTATTTCATCCTAAGTCATGAAGTTTTGGGGAAAAAAGCCCCATAAATAGTCACTGTTAGTTTGTTCCAGAAAATGAAGATGTTATTAATCTTACATGGAAACTATTTGTAGAGCTGTTGAGAATTAAGTTTCTTAAATGACCACTCCAAGAGGTGTTTGTGTAGACTTTGGGGCTACAGAAGATGAGGAAAGGTTATAGGTTTAAATCACACTACTGGCTTCCTGCAGGGATGAATTAACTTGCTTCTCTTTGACACTGAAAGGGAGGTTTTTGTTTCCAGAACTCCTCAGATGTGGAGCAGATGATGAAACAAGCAATTGTAAAAGAAAGAGCTAAGTCCCAAACTCTTTTAATTCTGGTAAATCTGCAGTCTGTGTGTTGTCAGGCCAATGACTGTACACTTACTGTAAGTGTACAGAATCATGGACTAGTTTGGGTTGGAAGGGGCTACAAAAGGTCCCCCAGTCCCACCCCCTGCCATGGGCAGGGACACCTCCCACTGGCACATGGACAGTACAAATGTCCTTGGTTTGAGAGCTGCACTTGCCAGAGAGGAACACAACTTGTTTCTTGCTTCTGGATTAATTGTGAGGTTTTGCTTTCTGCAGCAGCAATGGGGACACCCCCTGCACCCTCCCACCCTTCAGTGCAGTTCATGAAAGAAGGAATATTATTGTTGGCCACAGTGCCAGTGTTTCAGATACCTGCAGGTGAGTTAGTTTGAGCAGGAGGAGCTGATAAGCATCTCTGAAGGCATGCCAGGAAAAGATCTCCAACACCTCTCCCTCCTCTTCCTTCTGCTGTACCAGCACTATCTCTGTGCTAGACAAGGGCCTTCCCCCACAGATTGATTATCTTCGTCCCTGGAGAAAAGCTGCCAGATCCATTAATTATTCCCAGTTCCTTTGCCAAGGGAAAGAAGTGCAATAGTCAGAGAAGCCATCAATTTAAAAATTTATTTTTAATAAATTCATCTATCACATTATTTTAAGAGGTTATCTACTTCGTGTTCTGTTTGTGTCTGACTGACCTCTGTAACGTTAGCTTCTTGAAAAAACATTCATCAAAATATCTGTAGCACTATTAAATGGATTTCATTGTTTCTTTACCATGCCTTGTGCTCACAGAGCTGTGCTGGGCATCACTGACAGTTGCTGTGCTCCCACACTGGTAGGGATTTACAGAGAGAATTATTAAGTGACCAGGCCATGTTTTTAATTTTTTTTTCTATTTATTTCTCTAGCAGGAATTATTCATCAAGGTCAGGTGTAACACAGAGAGGAACATGGTTGGTTGCTCTATTTTACTGGTTTAGATACAGAAGAAATAAACCAAAGTGAATTTTCTTTAAGGTTTTATAGATATGGTATTTTCCTTAGAAAAACCTGTTTATCTACTGTTGCATATTTGATATATTGAATCTCCCTGATGTGTCTTTGCTCTTGGTGGCTGAGAATCTAAACTGCAGTACAGAGAACTCGCCATAGCGAGACCACTGACACACTCCCCAATGAAGCAAGGTTTGTGTGTATTTCTGTGAGAGGGGGAGATGTGGCTGCAGTTGTTGTAATATGGAAATGTTGCCCTTTCCCTGACCACTGGATCAAACTTCTTCTCAGGATCAGAAGCAAAGCAAGCGTTGCAGGGACAGACTCTGCCGCTTCAGTGAGAACCTTCAGCTGCTGCCAGCACTGCAGTCGAGGTGGAGGAGGTTGCAGAGCTGTGCAGTTGATATATCTACCCAGAGCTATTTTTTCAGTAGGAAAAAATAACTTTTTCTGATGTATTTTTCCCCCCTCTAACAGATCTGTTTGATTTATTCTGTCATAATTAAGATTCTCTTTTGGTGGACCATGATAAACCCCAAGATTGTACTCTGAGACTTGGCAGATGGCTGTGTGCAAGCAATGGCTGGGTACTGTAATAAGAAAGGGGTAGAGGAATTAATCCCTCGTCTTTCTTTTTGTTTCACTTAATTAATTTACTAGTGCTTTTAATACTTAGTTCAAAATCAGATTGAGAATTCGATTTGTTCAGTCTGGAGAAGAAAAGGCTTTGGATTGACCTAATTTTGGCCTTCTGGTACCTGAAGGGAACTGACAAGAAAGATGAAGGGACTATTTCCAAGAGCCTGGAATGACAGGACAAGGAGGAATGGCTTCAAACTGATAGAGAGGAGGTTTACATGGGATAATAATATGAAATTCTTCACTGTGGGGATGGACAGGCCCTGGCACAGGTTGGCCAGAGAAGCTGTGGCTGCCCCATCCCTGGAAGTGTCCAAGGCCAGGCTGGACACGGCTTGGAGCAACCTGGTCTGGTGGGAGGTGTCCCTGCCCATGGCAGGGGGTTGGAACTGGGATGAACTTTAAGGTCCCTTCCAATTCAACCCATTCCAGGAGTCTATGACAAAATCAATTTGCCCAGTAAAAGCTGCCTAGTGAGATTCTCTGCTTCTTACTCAATTTTAAGACTTAGTCAACTCACCCCCATGAAACACAATGTCCCTTTTCCTACAGCAGATACTTCAGAGACCTCTGAGAGCAAAAGCTGGTAGCCCTCCTTGAAATCCAGTGAAATCTGAGTTTTAAATCCTAAATGGCAACATGGAGCTCCCAGGAACAAGGTTAGTGACTGCTGATAGCATTGCCACTTTGCACCTCACCTATGAGAGAGTGTGTTCTGACCCAGCCCCAAACTGGCAGCAAAGCTACTGAGAAGTTCTGGCTTGAGCAAAAGCAGATGTTACCTTGACTCTAGATGTTGTCCTGCAGCACTTCTCACTGACTTTTCATCACTGAGTTTTAGGGGTATGAAACTGTTCCAAAATACATGAGAAACAGGACTGTGTCAATTCTGCAACAGCTGCCAAAGTGTGGTGGTTTTTCTCCTAACTAATTTTTAATGCTTTGCATTAATTCTGCATCCTTGTGTTTAAAAGTTGACATTATATAGTGGTTTTGTGTGAACTATAGTCAGAACTTTTTCAAGGCTGCACTTACTCCCATTGCAGAAAAAGCTGTACTGCAACTAAGATTAATTCAGCCTCACATTGTTCAAGCTGGAGGTGATATCATGTAGTGTTATGGCTTTATATTAGTCTGGTAACTCGTTGTAGAAGTAGATGCCCAGAGAGGCACGTGTGTAATGCAAGTGTTCTTTTTGTGGTGGTTAGTAAGAACTTTGCAATGTCACATAGAGGTTGCACAGTCTGGCTGAGCTGGGCAGGTCCTGGACGTCGTGCTGGGTGATATTTGGTGTTTTCCGAAGGTTGAGTACAACTAAACATTGTTTGTCTTGCTATCCTGTCTCTCTGGAGGGAATCTTGAGTGTGTTTGTGCTCCCTTTGTTTGAATGGATGGTACCTACTGCTCTCCTCTGTGTGGAGCAGAGCAGGTGATGGAGCGCTCGGCTCTCAGGCCCACACAGCCATTCCTTTTCATTAACATGCAGCCAACTCTCTGCTTGCTGTATGATTTGTATAAATGACTGACTTTAATGTGACCTCCTGGAGTGTGAAGGGATTTCAGCCTTCAGTTAAGTGTTATAAGTTGCTGTCTTCCCTGGAGTGTACAGGGAGTGGGAACTGATGAACCATTGCCATTGGAAAAACACCTGTTTGAGCTCAGACACAGAACTGAGCTTCTCCATTAAGAGTAAAATGGAAATAAATGGTAGATTTATAATAGTTACAATGAGCTATCTGGCATGAAGGCAGCCATTTACCGTACCTATTATAATTATAACCAAGAAGTTTGAGATAATTTTAGCAAAATAGTCTTAGATCCTCGGGATGTGTTTTTTGGAGACTTGGAGCATGTCATTGCTTAGAACTTTTCCAGCTGCTGTTTCCAGTGTGCTGCTCTCATGGAGAGGTTTGACTGATCCTGTGTGGATTGTAGTGTCCCTGAGGAGGGGAGAGAAGGGCTGAAGGGCAGTGCCAGCTCTGAAAGGCCAAAGGAGAAGCTTCAGTTTAGGTGTGACACGGCAGACACTGAGCGAGTGACAATGACACTTCATGCCTTAAGGAATTGTCAAAGTTAGCAGAGTGATCCTTCTTATCCTTTTTAAGGATTACAGAGGTAATTTAGTGAGCCAGGACAGCTGAACAGTTTCAAGTGAAGGGGCAGAGGTAAGAAGGAGTTCCAGCTCCAGGCTGGAGTTCTAAATGGACGTGCTCAGTGTGAGAAATATCTCTTGACTGAAATTTCAGAGACGGTCAAAAACTGTGAGGCAAAGAACTTTATAACCAGCAGGTGCCGGTGCCTCAGCCTGTGGGAGGGTCTGAGCCCACACGAGGGGTCGGGGTCACACCTTTGGGGGGTTTTCACATCTCCACGACCAACCCCTCTCGGAAGCCAACTCTCCCACGTGGAGCTCCTCTCCGCTTCCCCAAAAGCCGACAATCGGTGGATAATCGGCTGTTCCGGCCGTGCAGCCCAGGCCGGCCCCTCCTCTCCGGGGCTCTGCCCTTCCTCGCAGGCAAAGCCGCCCCCGAGGCCGCCCCAGCGCTGCCCTGGGCAGGAGGAGCTGTGGGGGCCGAGCCCTCCCCGGGCCCTGCGGGGCGGCCAAAGCCGCTGTGGCCGCGCTGCCCCTGCTGTCCCTGCCCGGGCAGGCTGTGCGTGCCCAGCCCCGCCGGCTGCCGAGCCCGGGGAAGGCACTCGCGCCTCGGCCCCGTTCCCTGCGGGTTCCGGCGCCCCTGTCGGGCGGGTCCCTGTTCTGTCCCGGCCGCCGAGGGCCCTCGGCAGGGGCTGCAGACGCCCCTTTGCCCTCCGTGTGCCCGGCCCGCCTGTCTGACACCCTCAGCACCCACAGAGTGCCCGCGCACAGAGCGGCCCCGGCGGCTCCGCGACTGTCCGGCCATCCCTCACCTGCTGGGAATAAATCCATTCTGGATTCCCCACGCTCAGGAAGACGTGGAAGTGAAGACAGCGGTGGTTGCTAAAGGGCAGGGACACTAAGGCTAAACACATCGTTCCTTTCTTCTGGTTAAATTTTGAATAGCTCCTAAAGCTCGGGAAATGGGAGGGAAAAGTTGCATCCCGGTGTGAACAGGCAGGGACTTCTGTTTTGTAATAATTTCCTTGGCGTGTTGAAATGGTCCTGCCTTTGTCAGAAAGCTGATTTCCATTTTAAAGGAAGGGATAGAGGGCATAGAAACAAAGCGACACTCTTGGGAGCCTCCTGAAGGCAAAGAGTTGAGAAGTTATTCCGTAATGGGTAAGAAGTTGTGACCTTAGTCACTGAGAAGCCAACCTGGCAGAAAAATACCAAATGTGGAAGGAATCTATTGTTCTCACAGATGAGGTACTTAAAACCCCAATCCTCCCCCAAACCAAGTGTCTTTTATTTTTTAATAAAAATTTGTATTGATTTTCTTTGTGAAAATTATTTCTTTCCTACGCAAATTCCATGAACGAGGGGAAAAAGGCATTTTTAATGAATAGTGGTTCTTTTTGCTCTCTGGACTGTACAGACATATGGGAACACGTCCCTGTGGTGAGTGTCAAACACAGTCCTGTGCCATCCCTACTGATTTCTCAGTCGCCAAGAGAGAGAGGATGTTGAACAACACAAAGATGCTGAAGGTTTGGAATTTGCCAGAATGTTTGTTGAATTCTCTTCCCTGATTTTCACTTGGATTGTGCCTGGAGGTGGTTTGGGAAGGAGCCTGTGGTGATACACCAGTGCCTATGGCACTGGTGGCAGTGGTTAGTTTTGGTTTTAACTGTGGATGTTCATGGAGAATATTTTGGTGAAACATTTCCAGTCTGAAAGCATTTTTTTCAAAAAATAGTTTGTCTCTAATTTTCAAGTAGACAGATGCAGCACGGCTTTCAACACAAAACCAGCTCTCTGGTTTAATCAGGTAGAACTTTCCATCTCCTCGGGGTGTCTCGTGAGCTGGATTGCTTTGTTTTGACTTTATCTGTGACTCCTCTCTCAGAGTGCCTCACGTTCAGTGAGACCTCAACAACGTGGAGAACAGAGTGGAGGAATTCTGTAGCCTTTGGGATTTTCCTCTGGGTTTGCCCTTTGTGCCTGGACTCTGACCAGCTCCAGTCTGCAGGATTTGCCTTGCTGGGAGTTGTTCAGTTTACCTTCCTTGACAGCTTAAGAGCTAATTGTATAAATAATTTTCTGTTAATTAAGAGCATCTAAACCACAGTGCTGCAAAACATACTACATTATTTTAACTGTTTTTTTGGGGGGGATTGTAAAATAGTATTTTTTGAAATGGTTTTGCCCCATATTCTTGCATTGGGAAATATTTTCAACACCTGGTAAATTTCTGAAGTATTTTATTTAAAAATCAATAGAAGAGGTTTAAATTCCTCCCCACAGAACCTTTTAACTTGTGTTATAATTCAGATGGGGTTTCTTAGATATGGAGAATGCTGCAACCCTCTTATTCATCAATATGAAAGCAAGTTTTCTCCTTTTACAGATGAAAATGTAATTTGTGTGCTGGCTTTGCTTAGATATGAAGTGCTAATTGGAGGTTATAATCTGATATACATATTTATGATAGGCATTTAGATACCATAGTGTGATGAATCCTAAGCACAGAGCACAGACACAGATGCTGATGTGAAGGCTCTTGACTCTGTTCTCTGTCATATCTTTCCCCCACTGTTTTTTTGAAATTATTTTTCATTCTGTAGAACATCAGGGAAGACTGACTTGCCGTTACTACATAATTCTTGGAAGAAGCTCAGTGTTGCTGGAATGCTGAGGGAATATCACCAACACCTTGGATCTGACCAAATAAGCAGTGACAGTTACAGGTGTTGGTGGTCATTTGTCTTCTGTGAGCAATAGAGAACAATGCCTCTCACTGGAGAGATGCTGACAAGCACCTCATTTGTGTATCTCTGCTTGTATTTCCAATTTATAGTGAGAAAAAAGAGCCTTTTCACTCAGAATGTGCCATAGAGATTAATTTATTTCATGTGTTAGTCCCATAGTTCTGTAAAATTCTTCTTGTGATATGAAAGTTTCCCACCATTTTAGTGGAGTCTAAATTGAGATGGTGCTGAAGATATGGATGGAATTCTCTGTGGTTCATTAAAACAAACTATTCTGGGAAGTTTTTTCCTGGGCTCCTGAAAGATCTCCTGCCATTTAACAAACTTTAGTGCTTGGCACTGTATTTTGCTAAGATTCCATTAGTCCTGTCTTTTGTGCACTAACAAATTCTCTTAAAATGAGAGAAAGGTGCCTGTAATCTTCCTTGTGCTTCCCAAATGTATGTTCTAGTGTTTAGTCCATCTGGGACTTTATAGCCTAAACTCAACCCCTGTGAATGTTATAGATGGTCTTACCCAAAGAGTCAACAGAAAAATTTTGTACTTTGAGATTCACTTGGCTTGATTATTTTCAAGTACTGAGTTCATGTAAAGGGACCATGTGCACGTTTGAAGAAGAAAATGAAGAACTCTTAATTTGGCCACAGTTATCCAAAAACTGTCTACTGAAAAGATCAGTAACTCGAAGGTAACCGGAGTTACGACTTTCTTTAAAAGAATTAAGTGTATTTTGTTGCCAAGCACTGGTATATCACCATAACAGTGAGGATTATGGGCTAACAGGGTCAGTTAATATGTGCTCTGTTGCTGCCCTGAGCAGCTCCACTGATTTCATCTTCTGGCTTAAATCAGATGCTACCAGGTGCAATTACAGGTTTACCAGCACTGGTGGCAAACAGAGTTAGAGTGCAATAATTTCTGTATGTTTTGTCCTCGAAGTTACATTTATGTGCATGATACTGTGGGCCTGGCCATACTAATGTGCTCTTTTTTATACTTTGTAAGGTACAGCAGAGGCCTCGTTTCCATTAAGTGATTGTGACAACTCTCCCCCTTTGTGTGTGGTGTGTCTATAAATTTGTTTAATGTGACATTGGGAACCTTTATTACCTTGAGGCATCACTGTCTCTCTCCTCTATTACACACCTTGCAAATGTATCTTTTTCTTCCTGGACAAAGGCTGGAGAGGCCAGCAAAAGTTGCTCACCAGAAAGGATCAGTAAGAATATTTTAATATGAACATTATTGCCACAGCTATTAAAAGTTTCATTTCCAGAGCTAACATAAAATTAAGGAAGTTATGAATCAGTGGGCTACTGTGTGTTTTGGTCATTTCCTATTTCTTGGTATGACTTCCAAGCATTAATTCTGTATATTAATGTACTCAGTCCATTGTAGAAGTCTTACCACATAGGAGAAAACTTGTCTAGATATTGTTTTTACTCTTTTTTTTTTAAAACTGTTTTTGTTTTATAAAGCTGATACATTATGATGTTATATTTTAAACCTAGGTCATTCTTGCTGATGCTTGACCTGCTAAACATTCTCCTACCTACATTTCATAACCTGTTATATACTGATTTTCTAAGATGATTTAGACTATACTGCACTTGATTAAATTTGTCATCACTCTTTCATTTCTTGATGCTGTCCTGTGAGATTCACCTTTTCCCTCTCCCTTTTGCTGGAGCCCCTTTCCCTTCCCAGGCTTGAGTCTCTGCATGCTGAGACACACAGACTGTGGACTTCAAAAAATGGTTGGGATTGGGTGATGTTGACCTGAAATATTTCAAAGAGAAAGGCCAGTAATCTTTGATCAGGAAAACAATTAATGTAGAGGTTTTTTAATTATTATTATTTTGTTTTGTTTTGGTGGTTTTTTGTTTGTTTTGTTTTTGTTGTTGTTGTTTTTGTGGGTTTTTTTTTCCAGCCTGCTGACAAGGCTTAGGGTTACAGGATTTAAATTGTGACAGCAAATTTTGCCAACTTAAATTTTAATAGTACTTTTCTTTCATTATCAGTGAAGTTAGAGGGGCTTTGCTGTGTTTGGTTCAGATACTTATTTCTGTTTCACAGCCTGTCATTTCAAATTGTCAAATATTTACTTGTCTCCCGTGTGAGTGTAGTGCCAGGCTTTGTGTGTAATTTGTGTATAATTTGCACCTGATGCTTTGATGCTGTCAGAAGGGTGTAATGTGATCCGTGGCTTCCCTTGCTCCTGCTTCACCCTTCAGCTGCAGATCATCGGCTGTCACTCACTTGGCATCTCTGGGAACTGCAGAAGAATTCAGAATTTAACTGAAAGGTTATGGGCTGTCTGTGCTCTCTGTGTGCACTGCCTTGAACAAGAAAGCTGCCATCTAGCCTGAACTTGTCCTGGTCAGGAGAAGTGTTTGCTTCCTAAGAAAATAAGACTTTTCAGCCTTATATTCATCAGGTTTTATGATTGCACCTGCTGATTATCTACTTTTATCTTTGACTTTTGCAATGTTCTAATGGAGCGAAGGGTGGTCTGTGAAGTCAGTTTGCACCTTGCAGGGACCACAGGAGGAAGCTTTAACATCTGAGCTGTTAACGCAACTTGGACTGCATCCCTTGTTTCTCCTGGACATCTGTGGCTGGGCTGTGGGGAGAAAGATTTGGGCTTCAAGTGCTTATATGTGTCAAAATCAGATTTTGACTGTTCCATTCTTCTCCAGCCTGTAGGTCCAAATCTTTCACTGATGCTCAACTATGAAATGACTAAGGGTGAAATCCTTGGATGCCTGTCCTTGGCAATGAAGTTGTGAAGGGCAACCCATTTTTCCGGAGTTTTCTGCTTCAGCTTTGATTGATCTCTTTATTTGGAGACAGTGGTGAAAATTGTGGCTTGCAATGACTGTGTATTCATATTTGAGGAACAATAAAATATAGATGGAGGTTTTTAAAGGACCTTCTGACTCTAGTCCTAAACAAACATAATGATTCAGTGTTCCACACAGTACTGATTTTCTTTGGAGACAGTCCTCTATCTGCAAGTTTATTGTTTTTCTTGGTTCATTTTGAATGACTTTCATCATGAGGTGGTTTCTTAATTCTTTTTTGGGGGCATGAGGGTGCCTTCAGATGGTGTTTTTTGTGTGTATTCCAATGCAGCTCTGAATACTGAAAGTTTTCTCTGTGTGTCAGGGTTAAACTCAAGTTACATCTTCAGGAGTGTTTCCAGGTCCTGGTCCCACCTGGCGTGGTTGTGTGCAAGCTGCTTGTCGGGGCCAGACCAGGACCTCTCACTAGGTCCCTCCCCACCTCTTTGGGGGTGTCTCTCTTACCCAGATCAGATGTGGTGGGAACAGTTAGTTCAGTGTTCTTCCACTCATTGCAAGCCACTAAAAGAACCAGCGGAGTCACAGTCCTACAGATTGTCATCAAAGATGACTGTGAGGCGACTCTGTCTTCTCAGCGTAAGCTCCGTTTAATTTCTTCCCTGCTTCCATGTGTTGGAACACTTCTGTAGTGTGTTTCCCCACTGGAGCCATAAGATCTATCTTCTGTTTGCTATATATTTCTCTTTTTTTAGCCTGTGCATGTCGTGATTCAGGCCAGGAATCTTATCCTACAAGTGATGTATCTATTCCATACCAAGCCATACTTGTGCACAATGTCCATACACACAGAACCGTTGCAGATTGTGTGGGAGTGTCGTGGTTCTTTAACCCCCAGGGCCAGAAGAAGACACTTCTGCCTCCACCAAGGCTTGGTTACTGGGTGATCCAGGTGAGGCAGATTCCTCAGGCCAGGGGTGGAAGGATGTTATACTCTGTTTCCAACCCTTCCAGCTGGATTCACTGTGAAGTTCCAACTCAGGGGTGTTCAAAAGGAATCAGCATTATCACAGTTCCTGCTGTGAAGCTGTAGGGAAGAATCATAAAGTATTACAGTTTGTAGTCAGTCATGTATTAGGTGGTTTTTATCCTGAAAATCTGTTTAGAGATGTTTTTTCTTTTCCTCTTGTTTCTGACAGTCTGGAAACAAAAGCCCTAACATTTTTTATGTGCTTCTGGGAATTTCATGCAACTGGAAGTCATGATTGATGGACAGGATCAAGGTTGAGAAACAGTATTTAGTTGTCCTTTAGCTATCTTCTCACCCAACAAGTGCTTGCCATGTATCCTTAGGCTTGCACAGCTAATCCCCTTTTCCTAGACCTGCTGGTGTTAATAAAGGCTCTGTAGTGTCCCAGTATGGAACTGGGGCCTCTCCCAGTGAGCTCTCCCTTGGAGCCTGGCCACGATCCCGTTCCCACCCACTGTGCAGGGGGGGCCCGGGGAGCTCCTGAGCTCAGCTCCAGCTCCACCACCCCCCTGGCTCATTCACTGCTCTGGGTGTGTGGCAATCCCTGCAGGACCTCTTGGTTTGCTCCCCACCAGCATCTTTACCACTATGTGGCATTTTAAATTCTTCATTCCACATTATGGATTTTTCTCCCTGAGATTCTTACCAGTTATTGGTTAAAACAAGCCCCTGTATCCACCCTGAAGGAACCAGTAAGGGTTTCTAGAGCATGGATTAATCTACAGGTTATTCCTTTTACATACTCTAGATAAATACTCCATCTTTGTACATCTTTTTACATCAGCAGTAATTTCATTTAATTCACATTATATTAGAAATGAAATAATTCTATATTATATATAAAATATAATATAAATATATATTTTAATATTCTATGTATTATATAGACATAAATAGAGAAATAATGTTGATAATGCTGACTTCTAAAATAAGACTAAAATGCTCTAACAGATTTACAATGCTTTTGAAAAGAGATTTTCTCATCTCACTCAATGCTACATGGTAGTCTGATTCCAAATTTGAAGTTGCCTTCTTAAAAAGTCTGCTGCAGTTGGCCATCACTCTTTACTGTGCAGAGAATGCATTATTAGTACGCAGAAGTTGGGATGCATTCTGGAAGATTTAACTATTAAATGAAACATTGGCAAGCTTTGGTGTTTTTTATTTATGTATTTTTATTTGTATGTTTTAAAGGGCCCTGTATTTGTGGTGATGTGTTAAATTTGCTGTGTATTATTTGAAAACAGTTAATTTAGCTGAGTTTCTTTCCTTAGTGACTAAGTCAGCAAAAAATAACTCAGTGGATATCCAGAACCTTTAAAGACAGTAGAGGGTCCAAAACTTGGCATAAATAATAAAAACTATTTCTTTGAATACATTTTCAAAAATTGAGGGACCCTGAAATTTGAACCACTGCACAGTGAAAGCTCCACTGAGACCCTGGAACTGAGTTCCAATCCCTTGGAACCAAATCAAATTCTTACTGGGGACTGAGGGCTGAGATAGGTGGTTTGTTTGTGACAGGAGCTGAGTAGAGGATGTTGTAGCACTAGTGGTAGAACTGTTTGCTTTAACAATAACTGATAATTTCAAAATAATGGTCTGAACTGCCTGGGTTTTGTGAGTGCAGATGCAGCCCCAGCTTCATGCACAGCAGCAGATCTGGGGGGTTTTATTTCCAGAGAATGAGACTCCAGCCTTTCTTCCCTTGGGCAGGATCTGAGAGAGTTAACCTGAAATTATCATAATTTAAATTCCTCAGTCTTTAGTAAATGATTTGTAACTAAAGCACAAGTGTTAGATGGCTGTAAATTCAGAGGTCAGATGAGTTCGGGCAGGAAGCAGACGTCTCTGATTTTTGTCTCTGATAAGAACTTGTTTGAAGTGCCAAATGCTGCTAAAATAGCTGCAGCTCCGTCCCACTGCTGGGAAAGTTTAGATCGTGGATTGGTGGCCTTCTGGCGGATCCACTTATAGATACTTTTGTAAATTAATTGTGTTGCCGTGGTGCTTTTGCCTGGAATTTCTGTCTGTTGGGCAGTTGGTCTGGGCAACGAATAAGGTCTGTGGTGTTAAGAGGTGTGTAAATACCATCTGCATTATTTTTAGTCTTTTGTGGGTTTGAATGGTTTGGTTGGGTTTTTTCCATAGAGCAGTGATATGAGCAGGTGAGGACTATGGACAGTTCTGGCCATCACTCTAAATAATTATAGACCTTCCTGAACTTTTGTGATCCTAACTTCATTAATTTCAATACTCAGGTCTTTGTGTTTTCCACTTGTAAGTAGATCAGGAACAGTAAGTTGTCTCTCGCTGTTGGCCATGGATGACTTGTAGTTATAAATTTAAGGTACTCTAAGAAATACCTGTGCGTGTGTTTTTCACAGAGGTTGCTGGGGACCTTTTGCCTTAGAACCTGATGGGGAATTGCTGCAAGATCTTCAGCCAAAGAAATCACAGATACCAGTAGAAACTCGGTGTGTGTATCAACTTGTGGAAGGAAGAAACTGAAGTTTCATATAGGTGGTGTGGTGTAAATAACTGTACATGCTGTTTGCCAAAAGGCAAAATTAACATATTAGAGACACTTAACTGACAGTATGTTGTTCTGAGTTAGAGTGACTTGCTTCAAAATTAGGCTCAACAGTTTTGGTTCCCTACAAGCTGTTAATTAACTTGAGAAAACTGTTGTCCAATTAAAAAGGCTGGAGATGGTAATTGGGATTTTTCCTGTGGCCACTGTCTGGTCAAACCAGAAGAGTTACTGTCTTTAGGCATGTGAGGAAGGAGCTGTCTCTATTCTAGTGAGTGAGAGAAAAGAACAGATGATTTGGAGAAAGCTGAAATGTGTAATGTCTTCTTTTCTTAGCCTATCCAGAAGAGATAATCCAGAGTCAGATGCTTTATGCAATTTCAAAGTAGTACTCCTAACCCTGAAGATAAGAACATGGTAGAAAATATTTAGGTAATTTAGATGAATTCAACTTGGTTAGGCCCAATGAAAATGTATTCTTTGCTATTTAAGGAATTCTTTAAAGTGTGTGATTTACTGCCGTTTGACTTAGAGAATTTGTCAGGAGGAAGAATTCCCAGAGAGCTGGATGGTGTGGGTAGGTGGGAAGCAATATTACTTCACTTTGTAGGAGGGGAAAGAGGGTCTGACTGGGTATTTGGAAAGATGTCAGAATGGAATTTTGAAAAATGAGCTTGCCAGTACATAGAGGACAGATTTCATTAGAGAGTTGTCAGGCTGTACTAAGAACGCACCTCCTTTATGGCACTGAAAGGCTGGCTGGAACACCAGAAGAGGGGAGGGACACAAATGTGGCTTCAGCAGGGCCTTTGACATGGTCTGTCAAGACATTTTCAGCAGAAAAATCTGATCTAGGGGAAATGACTGCAAAACAACTGCACATTTTCCAGGGAACAGCCAGGTTAGAGGAATATTCAGAGTTCTCAGTTATCCACTATCTGATTGGAGTAGATCAGTCAAGAATAACATTTGCATCTGAGTCTTCTGTGTAATATTTTTTTTATCAGCAGACTGGCACTAGAATGGAAAAAACACAACTTGTAGTGCTACCAGGATAGATGGGCATGCAGGCATTTTGCAGGGCAGTGCCAGAATTAAAATTGATGGTCACTAATAGGGGAAATGAATTGAAACCATTTAAAGAACAAATGAAAAAAAAAAAAGGAAATGTATTCATTACTACTACAAGTAAAAGCCTAAAATAAGAGATCATTTCCTTAGCAGGTGGAGAAGCAATTAGGGTTAGGGTAGAACACAGAATTAAAGTGAATTATGAAGATAACAGCATTCTGTCTTACAGACCTTTTAACCTGGGCTGGTTGGAGTTCTCCTTTGCCACATCAAACAGCTCTGAGCTCACACTCAGAGCTCAGGAAGGCCTGCTTAGCTTCTAATTTTGGGCACTTTAGAAAAAGTGGAGAAGGGAAAGAAAAGGAGAATTTGTGATGAGTACAGTGGATAAGGGAAAAAGAAAACATTTGGGGAAGGTGATATGTGGGGCAAAAAAACCCAAAAACCTGAATGATTTGGAGAAGTAAACTATCAGCTGGCAACAGGATTCTGGAAATACAAGGATTCTGACAGGAAGAGGATAACCAGCTATTCCATGTTGCACAAGCACAATGCTTGTAACACCAAGGATGAGATTTTGATGCCTGAAGGGCCCATCCATCAAGAGTTGGACTCCACGGTCCTGGTGGTCCCTTCCAGCTCAGAAGAACCTGTGATGCTGTGTGTGCTCCAAGCAGCAAAGCTTGCAGAGCCTTCCCCACTTGGGTTGGCAGATTTAATTGGGATGGGGGGGTGGTGGGGAACTGAGTGTTGGGGTGAAGTGACAGAGGGGGGGGCGGTTGGGAGTGGGCACAGCAATGGGGCACGTGCTCCCAGCCTGCCCCAGTCTTCTTCAGGCTGTGGGGAGGGACGCAGGTTTCTTCCAGCATGTTGGCTTTTGGAGGTGAGCAAACCTCACCCTGCACTTCCTGCCTGGCCCCTTTGGCTCCCAGTGCCTCGTGGGGTGGGGGTGGGGGGTTTCAGGCAGTATTCCCTATGGAAGAGCTGTTTTCCCAGTGTGCAGAGAGACGTCTCCACAAACATGGGCATCGTGTTCCTTTTTTCAGTATCCCTGCATGGGCATAACGGGAGAACCTCAGGTATAGGCTGAGTGTTACCCTTTGGCATCTAGAATGTTCTTTGCAGCTTTGGGAAGTGCTGGTGTATCCAATACTTTTATTGTTTTGTTTTTGAAACTCAAAATGAGCCAACATAATGAGCCAGCACATCCACATGAAGCTTTTTTGAGTCCCTTCATCCTGCTGAGTCTCTGCTGCTGCATTGAAAGGTCAGAGGATCGAGTGGTGATATTGTCTTAGATTTAAAGGGATTGTTTCCAGATATTGGATTGACCAATGGTGGTTCTGCCACTTTCCTCTGATCTTCAGAGCTTGGGGTTTAAGCACCAAATAACCCCCAGACCCCTTCTGTCATCAAAAAGCTTAACAACTTGACATGACTTTTCACCTCTGTGCCTCACCTGGGCATTTTTGAAGTGGAATTGTTTGAAGCTGTCAGAAGATGATGAATTTGTGATCTCAGCTGGGGGAAGGGGAGGAATATGATTATGTACCACTTAACAGAACGCAGAGGCATTACACAGCATCAAAGCAAACTGCAGTGCCTTTTGGATATGAAAATTAGTCTGAGTAATAAAAAAGGTAATATACTTTAAAAAAAAAGCTGAGGAATTATTTTTAATGTAATCATTTCAAACAATGTCTGTTAAGAGCTTAGAACAACTTCAGTCTGTTGGACTCACCATGTTTGATTTGATGCCCTCCCTCATGTGAACTAGCAAAACAAGTTGGTTTTTTTCTGCAGCTTATTTCAGAAAGCCACACAGTTCTCTTGTCCTCTGAGCATTTTTTTATTTAATTCATTCAGGAATGTTTAATCTAAATAAATATGCCATTCTTTCCATTAACCTATGCTCATATATTTGTACGATCTGTGTTTAAGCAGCTGCTTAAATCCCTGCTTGCTGCAATACACTGTCAAACAAAAATTAATTAGGCAGCTTAACAACCCAAAGTAAACTATTTATTTCAAGTTACCCTTACGTTCACTACTTTCACATTTAAAATCTCTCATGTGGCTGTGACTTGGACTTTTGCCTTTGCATGTTTAAATTTATTTTCGGAGTTTTTGTTAAACTAAATGTAAGCCTGGTCCTGTGGTGACTCTGAGGCAAAGGAGTTTAGAGAGAAAGGGGCAATGGAAGAATGACATGGCAAACTGGTATTTTGAGTTATTCTTGGGGATTTCAGTTTGAAGTGGTTGAAAAAGAGCATGATTGGCAAAATGGTAATAAATAGCGAGTCTTTATTTCATGCTCAGCAAATTATACTAAAGGCATACTTAGAAAAGTTAAGAAAATACTCCTGGGAAATGTAGCCTTAATGTCAAAGGATGGACAGGTAGGAGAGATTTGTTGTCATTCTGCCTGTCTTTGCATTCCTGGCAGCCTTTGAGGAGCAGCAGTGGTGTGAAAGGTGCCTGCTGGCCTTTGGCTCCTGATGCTTTTGGAATACCTGAAATAGTTCCCAAGTGGGAGATTCCTGTACAAATCCTGCAGGCAGTGGTTCCTCCAGGGGTTTGCTTGGCCTTAACCTGGGGAAGAATCCTCAGGATGGAAGAGGCTGGTGCTGGAAAGAGGAAGGACTCACTTTCAGCTCCGTTTAAGTTTTTTTAGATTGTTCAATGCTGAGTTGAGGGTTCAACGTACCTAAATAAACATTGCTACTTTCCCTTTCCAATTGTTAATACACATATATGATACATTTCTGCCTATGGATTCCTCTTGTCCTTGGGAATTCTCTGAAGCAGCAATCCTGAAATGTTTTACATCTAGAAGTGTTTCTTTTTTTTCTCCATTTGAAATTTGCAATGCTTTCCAAAGGAGGGAGCTCAGAATAACGTTTGGTGTTTTGGCTATGGTGGAGGGTAATAGTTAAAAAACTCAAAACCCTGCCAATGGAACAAATTAATAAAAATTGTAAGAAATCAGTATTGTGGGTTTGCTGTGGACACAAATGGGAATTGCAGGCAATCTCAGAGCTGTTTAAATGTCAGCATGTGCCAGAGAGGAATGAATCCCTTCCATATATTTGATGTACATCCCTCCTGTAAGACAGAAGTATTTTCAGGCATGACTTTGGGGTCTGACAGTATGTATAATATTATAAAATTAGTAATAATAAAAGTTTTGCGGGGGACTTTTCAGGCTAAATCAGGAATTTGTTCCCCATGCAGATGAGCACCTGCTGCTGGTAGTACCACATTCCTCCTCAAGGAGTTGCCAGGAATAAATTGCCAAGAATCTCAGTGGAGGAGGGAAATTAAAATAACCAACAGTCCCAGATAATGTGTACAGTAAGTGAATTTACAGCTGGTTTTCAGTTGGTATCTGTAATTACAGTTTTATAAAGTACAAACCACTGGTCTTTGTCTCTCCATGGTTCTGAGGGAAAAAGGAATATTTTATAAGGTACTTCTGAAGGAAGTCAGACTTGGGCAGAGTGTCTTTGCTTTGCAGGACCTTGCATTCTTTTCAGTGAGAAAAGATTATTAATCTGATGCTCAGCTGAAGGGGATCTGAATGTTGTGGTTCCTTTGGTTTTCACCTCACTGGAATGTCGCTTTAAGAGCAGTTACAATTGTCTATGCTGCCAATCTTTCTCAATATGTGTGGGTTGTATTTACACTTAGTTAAAAATGTTACTGTTTCTTAACTATAATATTTATTAGAAGCAACATGTTTGTGTTTGGGTTTTTTTTGTGTTTGTTTTTCTTTAAAAAACACAGCGTAACATGGGGCTGGCTCAGTATTATTCAAAATTCTGTTCTGTAGCATTCCCTGTCCTGCTGTGGTTTCCTCAGTGCTGTATTGAGGGTTCTGTCCTGCAGCAGAGGACAAACCCCTCTGTGACCTCCCCAGGTAGGACAGGAAGGGAAAGGAAGTTTCCTGAGGATGGTTTCATGAGCTGTGTACACAAAAGGTTATTGCATTTTCATTTTTCAACTTGTCCTTTCTGAGGCAAAGCTTTTGCTTTCCTCCCTGAAGCTTTGGTGAGTGATAGCTGTGTTTCTGGGTGCATGTGTACTTATGATTGAATCACTTTGTGTGTGTGTGTATATATCTATGTTTGTGTATACATACATGTGCTAAAATTCATTATTTTCCTTTATTCACAGCAAAGTGTTTGCAGCTATTCTTAAACTCTGTGTTTGGATTGGCTCCTCTTTTCCACAGCACAATTTCCCAAAATCACTTTGACAAAGAGCCCAATATTGACCTCAAAAAATTGTTCCTGCTTCCACTGTTCGAGTAGAAGAGAAAAGACAAAAATCTGAGTTTTTTGCTGGATTTTGGGTGAAAATTTATTTTTACTACTGTGCTTTGAGGATGCTACTGGATCAGGTCTGTGAGTTTTCGTTAGCATTACTAATAGGAATGGGCCTGTTGATCACTTTTAGGTAACTAAGAGGGTTGGTATCACTGAGAGACTCAGTACTTTTCATTATGGTGGTTTTCCACAAGTTCTGCAATTGCAGAATAAATCTGAACACTGAATTTTTACTGAGTTCAATTTAAAATAAGTGTTCAGGCATTGTTTAATATTCTTCTGGTTATATTGTTGTATAAGCAACAGATGAAGTAGGAAAAAACAATCATTGCTGCATCTGCATTATCTGTTTTCTCCACTCTCTTCTGGTACACTTTGCATTTTAGCACCATTTTTCGTCTTGGTGCTTCAGGACTTGGTGGAAGGAGATGTAAACACAGGCTGGCCCAACTCAAATAATTCTGTAATTCTCCAGGGCATTTATGTGAAGTAAGAGAAACCTGGTCTGACTGGGAACATTCAGGAATCATTAATAAAATATTTTCACTTCTCATGAACGTGTGAAAGAGAATGGGAAAAGGAAAGGATAGGCTTTGGGGATAAATGTGAGCTTGTCTTGGCTTCGCTTGGCAGGCTGAGAGATGGAGCTGACTCTGGAAACTACAACGTGCCCTCATGCTGAAGTTGACTTTTCTTGACCTCTAGACCTGTGAGTGGAGGCAGGGGAGCCAAGGAGGGCCCAGCACAGGCTGCCCTAAAGGGGTGGCCAGAGATTTCTGTCCCCCCGCTGTGATCAGCCGTGCTGTGTAGTGTGGGACCTATGGATGAGGCACAGCAAAATTATTTTGCCACTTGCACCGTGTTTAAAAACAAGACAAGAGCAGTCCTTTGGCTTGGAGGACAGTAGGAAAGCAGTTTCACCTCTGCTGTATAGCAGTAAATATTGTCCTTTCATGTAGTACTAATAGTGATGGTCTTTTCTGGACAAACTTCCAGGTGTGGGGTAGAAGGATTGGATCAAGAGGTGTTTTCTTTCTGCCTGAGCTGCAGCTCTGCAGGAGGAGGGAAATGTTGAAGGCTTTCATTGCTCCAGATGTTTGCATGGCTTACTACTTAGGTGTTTTTGTTCTCTTTGGAGCAGAAATATTTTCATTATAAGCAACTTTTTGAAGGAGCAGTGAAGACTACAGTCTTATCTTCTCAAATGCTCTTTTCATGCATGATGCTAGTTAAGACCAATATATTTAATATTGATTAAAATGATTTTTGATTAAATATACTTTCTATTCTACATTTACTACAGAATTTCTCAAATCTAGCCAGCAGGAGTTGACAATATTAGGAATAGTTGCTGCTACTTTTCATTTATTTCTCTTTTCATTACTATCTTGCAAAAACATGACCATGTAAAGATGATAAAGCTGTTTGTTCAGTGATGGTGGTGGGACTATTAGTATGAATTTATTGCCTTTTTGAGTAGTTCTTAAAGTCACTTTTGGTTCAAATTGGTTTCTCAGTATTGCGACCGTGTGTTTTAGCAGAATTCAACCCCCACTGTCCATTGAAGAGGGTTTTTGGAGGAATTGTGCTCTGCTGCCTTTGTTGTGTCAGCATTTCCACTGCCAGGTGGTAGTTGCTGCCCTGAAACGTTGAGGCAGTTGTAGCTGTCCTGAGACACAGTCACTGAAGGGTTGCTGGAAGGTGAAACTTGGCTGTTTCATTAACACAGGGGCTGAGAACAAGAAACCACATGTCTTTGAGAGGTAAGGATGTGTAGCAGTCAGAGGGAAAGAGTTGGTATTACTTAATTCTAGTAATAACTATTGTTAATTAATGCAGTTAAAATACTTTGCAGATGGAATTCACTTCATCTTTTAAAAAGTGTGATTAATAACATCCTGGAAAAGAGGGTGTAGGGTGGAACAGACACTTACGTTGTTGGTGTCCTTGGAAGAATGAAAATAAGTCTCAGTACTATCAATTGTCTCTCTTCGGTGATGGGTTTGGGAGCTGCTCTTCCCAAATGAGAAGCAGGATTGCAGCAGAAATCGTTCTCCAAAGACAGCCTTGTGTGTGTGCTTGTGCTTTTTCTCAGCCATAGCTACGACAACAAGCACGTTTGGTCTCATCCCGATTTTCACATAGAGGGGGCAGTGAGTAGAAAGTTTGCTCTCTTGTTCTGAGAATGTTCTTTCAAGACTTAATCACAGATGGGTTCTGTCTCTGTGTGGCAGAATCTTCCTCCAAAGTTTGCAGAGAACATGGGTTAATGAGTGCAGTGCTGGCTTAGTGGATCTGTGCCTTCAGGAGGAAGGGGGAAGTGCTGCTTGCATATGTTGTCAAAAACATATGCAACTAAATTTAGCTCACTCGAGCAGATTCTGCTTATTTTGAAGATTGTGGGATACTTCCAACCTTGGATGAAAAAGGGCATGGGAAGATTTTTTTAAAAATTTCTATTTGGGCTCTTGCATCTCTTTTTTCCTCCCTCCTTCCCCCCACTCCCCCAAAAAACAAGCCTCTGAACAGAAGATAAATTATTTCCCTGCCTACACTTGTATCTTAGTAGTCTGATTTTAGCACTATATCGTCATGCTGCAAGATTAATTGGCATATGCTGGTTTTTGTTTTTAGCCTTCTCCAGTTTTATACAGTAGTTAAAGCTTCTCCCACAAGTCTTACATTTAACTGTGAAAGTTTAGCTTATCATCCAAAATAATTTCATCCCAGTTCTTTTGAAATGCAGGGGCATTAGAAACTGCTGTTTATTGGGTGCAATATGTATTTTGTGTATTTGGTACTAATCCTGCTGAATTAAAAAGGACTGGACAGCTTAGTATTTATCTGCTAGCACTTCAGAACCTTTATTAACCCTTTTTAGTGGATGGACTCTAATTGGAGCTCACAGAAATACAGTGTCAAATTGACCTCTTCAGTCATTATTTTCAGAAATTATATTCTTTCTCCCTCTATTATTAGTGAATTTGAACACTAACGTAGTATCATGAACCTTGCTTTGATCTGGATGGAGAAGCATTGTTTGTTTTCCCTTTTGAGGGAGGAAAACCCCCACTGATATTATAATTGCATGTCTCATCAGTAGCTGAAAAGAAAAAATATTATGCCCTGATGCTCTTCTGTATTCCAAAGTAGATAATTTCTTCTCACGAAAGAGACTTTCTCTCCCTGCAGGTTCTGTTTGCATGTGGTGAATTGCTGCCTTTCTGTCTCAAACTAAACAAATACTAGTTAGTTGAAATAGATTGCAAATATAAATTTTGCCATCTTCTTATGGGGATGGTGACTGCACTTTGTTCACATTCAGGGACTGTACCTTGGATTTCCAAGCAGTAAACCAAGGCTGTTTACTCACTGTCCTGAAACTTTAGAAGACATCCAGAGAATCCCTTTTTAGCACTGCAGTTCAGAAAGCTGTTGGTATTTCTTCCTTGACAGCATCTCCCCTTAGGTGTGGAATTTAAAGATTTTTGGCATCTAGAGGCAAAAGGACTTAGAAGCCACTTTTTAAGAAGGTCAGTAAGGAGTGCTGAGTTGCTGTTTTGGAGGTGACTGTCTCAGCTGCTTTTACAGCTTCTCCTTTGTCTTTGGAGCACCTCACTTTACAGCAGAACTGCCGAAGGTTGAGTTAAGTTTGTTCAGAGTTGTAGCCCCTGGAAATATATTGGCAAGCATGATTTAGCACTGCTTGTCTTAATCCTGTGCATTCCTGACCATGGCAATGCTGCACATTCAGTAAGATTTCTTTCATGACATACTTTGGGTTTTTAAAGTGTGTGAAGCCAAAGGCATTAAAAAGATGATCTGAGAAATCAGCTTTTTTCTTTTTCTGTATTGTAGATAGAAACCTTAAAAGACTCAGAAAGAGATTATTGCATAATATGAAACTATAGTCTTGGAAGAGGCTTAAGAATTAACCTGATATGTGAGAAATGGATGAAGTGACACTACTATTTTCAGCACCATTGGGTTCTAGAAGTATTTGGCACAGTTGGTGCCAACAGTCCACGCACATAAACCTGGTGTGCAGATAAGCTTGTTCCAATGACTGCTTCATTTAGGCAAAAGACCTCTTTAGGAGCAGCCTTTGCCTCATCAGGGCAAGCTCCTAGCCAAATTAAAGGCTTCCAAAATACTGGTTTATTCAGTAGGTCTGTAGGGATGAAGAGGACACATGGTTTAAAACCCATGCAAAAAGTAAGGGCTGCGGCAGGCACTCAAATGGTTGTGACTCCTGTCAGTGCACAAAGGGAGTAGAATATGTTTTATGAGGCTCTAATTATTGCATTTAAAGCAAGAGAATTGTAGTTGGACTCTATGCAGAAGACCTGGATGTCATTGAAGTTAGGCCTGGTCTACAATGAACTGTCTCTAGCTAAAACCCTGCTTTTTTCAGGAAGCCTGACGAAGTATTTCAGTAATTCAGGTAACATTTCCTCCATTAGAGCTCTGCAGAAAACAAACTCATTCCTTGGGGAGATCCCCACCACAGAGCTGGATGCTTTTGGGAGATAGTGGAGTGGAAGTGAGTGTTACCACTCTGTTGTATTTCATGGTACTTACACTGGTGTTTATGATGGTACTACCATAATATTATGACATGTTGTCTCATTAGCTCTGAGGAGAAGGGGAATCACTGCTGTCTACAAAGAGAAAATGAGTCATAGACTCACTTGAGAAATTGGTAGATCTTGTTGGAGTAGAGTAGAGAGTCAATATGAGCAACATGGTATCTGACTACGAGAGCAGTTGACCTGTTTCTCATGTGTTTTAACCCATAAACTTGTTTCATTTTCCATCAAGGCAAAAAAAAAAATGATTCAATGAAATGTTTACTTTATTGTTTAGAATTCTGAGCTGGTGAAAGGACATATTCCAAGCAGTATTCTTTTCCCGAGACAGAATCGATGTTTTTACGACTGGGATGAAGTGAGCAAAGGAGAAGTGACTGTTTCTAACTCATCTAAAATGTTATTTAAGGTGATTGATTTAGTTTATTTATTTCTGTTCATTATCAAAGTTTTATTAAATGAATAAAACTAAAAATGATTCTATTGTTATTCCTTCCGTGGCAAAACATTCTAATTGAGTACCAGCAACCTTCTTCATTTCTTCCTTCTGGCAGTGCTGGGCACTGTTAGGCTGTGGGAGGAGGAAGGAAGCCCAAATTGCTGGGGAATGAGCACTTCAAATAGAACCTGTGTAAAATCCAGTTCTTAACACTTCTCAGTGTCCCCCCACAGATCTTGTAGTTAGAAATGAAGCCATCGCATCTTCACTGCTTGCAGCTGCTGCTCAAACACCAAAATGTTCTCTAAAGGATGTTTTGATACAGAAGATGTGGCTTTCTGCCCATGAACAACTGCTTTCTCAGAGTTTCAGTAAATACAGTTTTTGGAGAGAAATTTCCAATTTTTTTTTAAACTCTTTTCCTTCTTATTTCTGGCCACCTTAGTTTCGGAATGAGGAAAAGTTGAGAGGTCTTTCAAGGATAGAAGCCCTTTGTTGCAAAGTGAGTGTGGTGGAGTATCAGGGAGGAGCTTCTGGATTGTGAGTAGAGTCTAAAGCAGGTTTTGCAGCAGGTTACTAAACTTTTTAGCACAACCCTCAACCACTTGCTCTGGTCTTTAAGTCTTGGCCATTTCAAAAGAACTGAATTTATATCAAAATGCCCTGTCTTATTTGAAGGGAGGAATCAAACACTCTTTTCAGTATCCCTAGTCAGATTTGGGACCTAGACATCACATTCTTGTATTTCAGATTATTACTGTTATATGCAACTTTGTCTCTTATTCCACTGTCATAACTGTATGTAAATCAGAGGAAAATTAGACTGTGTGAAAATTTCTGTTGAATCAAATTTTCTATATGGAAAGATTTTCCTGAAAAGAAACATTACAATAACCTTTAAATCAGTGGAGTTTCAGGGATGGCATACATCACTTTTCTGTTAGTATAAATAACTATATGTAGCTGTATTTCTGTTATTTATTGCTTTGAGTTGGCTTATTGGAATATCAATATAATGTATAACATAAAAGTGTAACTGCTTGTCTAACTCAGGCTTTAAAAATGTTATATGTTTGAAGTGGGAGATCCACTGAATCCCTGCAGAGAGTGAGCATTCATTGTTCAGAAAAGTGCGACAGTTTTGTGCATCAACAGGAGCCTCCAGTCGAGATCAGAAAGTGTAGAACAGTTTGGGCTGGAAGGGCCATGAAAGATCACCCAATCTCAACCCCCCTGCCATGGGCAGGGACACCTCCCACCAACCCAGGCTTCTCCAAGCCCCATCCAACCTGGCCTTGGACACTTCCAGGGATGGGGCAGCCACAGCTTCTCTGGGCACCCTGTGCCAGGGCCTGCCCACCCTCACAGGGAAGAACTCCTTCCCAATGCCCCATGTAGCTCTGCCCTCTGTCAATTTGGAGCCATTCTCCCTTGTCCTGTCCCTCCAGGCCCTTGTCCCAAGTTCCTCCAGTTCTCTTGGAACCCCTTTAGGCCCTGGAAGGGGCTCTCTGATCTCTCTGGAGCTTTCTCTTCTCCAGGTGAACAGCCCCAGCTCTCTCAAGCCTGTCTTCATAGGAGAAGTGCTCCAGCCCTTGGAGCATCCTTGTGGACCTCCTGTGGACCTGCTCCAGCAGGTCCATGCCTTTTGTCAGGGCTGGACACAGTGCTCCAGGTGGGGTCCCACTGTCACCAAGTACACTGATACTTCAGGCTTGCCAGGAACGAGCTTAAGCTTTTGAAATCCTTGTTCCACCAAACTGTTGTGTGTCATAACGGTTTATATTCCACTTGATATCCCTTCCCTAATGGAAAAGCTAGAGATTGAAGTAAATAGTTTGGGATAGGGAGGATTATGTTTTTCTTCCAGTAATTACTCACTGTGTTTCCCAGTGCTTCTGGCTGGGTGATACTTCAGGGCAGGCTGGGGAGGGGCAGTGACACCACTATTATTTGTTTGGAGGTTGTTCTGTGAAGCTTGATATATATAAAATGCATAATACAGAAACACCCTACTGCCCTTAGCTTGGCAAACAGTCAGACTTTGGAGGGTGAGTGAGTAGGAGAGCCCTTCCCATGGCTGTAAGTGGGTGACCAGTGACAGCAATACCTGCTTTGATTCCTCCTGCAAATGTGTTACTCTGTTGGTGAATAACTGCTTAGTTTCTGAAAAGGCTCCATTTCTTACAGCAGCAAGGGATAATTATTGGAAGTTGCAGTAAATTTTCTCTGGCAGGATCTGGGGGGAAATCTGAGCTTGTAATTTTTAGTTTAGAAATAAGGTATTTTGACGTGGCTCTGTTGTGTGGGTGTGTGCAACATCAAAGCAGGGGAATCAGGGCTTCTGTGCTGGGATGTCAGTGGGTCACTGAGAGCACATTTCTCTTAATCTTTTAATCATGAGGTAGCCAAGAAAGAGAATCTAATGTTTTTATGACTCAGAATAGCGTCACCTTGTCAGGAGCATTAACTTGGAATATTCTGAGTTGTTTGAAAAGTTTTTAGGCATTAACAGAACTTTTTCTGTTCTGGACTCCAGAACTACCATTACCTTGTGGTTGTAGCTGAGAGGGTTCAGCACACCTGGCATATTCAAGGTGGGTACAGAAAATGCAAAGCACATGATCAGTGGGCAGTTTTGTTGGCTCTGGGTCGTGTCAGAATTCTGCAATAAGCGCCGAGGCAGAATCCAGCTGGCCAGAGCAGCATCCCAAACCCATTCTTTTTGTGGCTTTGAATTTGGTGGCCAGAATGGGGGAGACTTGTGACAAGGCCGTTTTGGGCTGAAAAATTGAAAACCCCGAGGCA
The DNA here is from genome assembly GCA_013399695.1 of Formicarius rufipectus. Lineage (NCBI taxonomy): Eukaryota > Metazoa > Chordata > Aves > Passeriformes > Formicariidae > Formicarius > Formicarius rufipectus. Next base: position 566,042 of record VXAU01005073.1, on the reverse strand, counting down.
TTTGTGGAAATGTACCCTTTGGGTCCAGAAGCCACTGCTGACTGTGAGAAATATAGGCTTAATTTGTGTCAAAAACATAACGAAGTACTCTGCATGGCTTGCCAAACTATTCAATGGGATTCCAAAAGAATTGGATATTGCACATCTGGGCGGTGCGGAGTATGCCGCAAAGATTCAGCAACTCTAAGCAAGACATGAACTTAGTTTAACATATCAAAAGGGGGTAAAAGAAGAAAGCCAAAGTTAATGACTGAGCAGCCTTTGGATACAAGATAGATACAATGTGAACGACACAATTGGGTGCCAGCCCAATCAAGATAAGGAGGGAGGTACCCTCAGGTGAGAGAGATAAAACTTAACCAATAGAGCCTCTCGCAAAAATTTAAGCTAAGAATATCACAAATCCTTCCTGACCCGCAATTACCAATGAGCACCACGCAGAGTCAGATGATAGGATTTAAAAGGCAATCATTTAACCAGAAATAAAGAATATGTATGTTTTGACTGTATATGAGCAGAGCCTGCGAGCTCTAACGGGGTGTTACTGACAGGGCGGTGACTGCGGCACACCCAGCGCTGTACACGCTGTAATTTTCATGACCTATACAGTTCAAACAACCCTTTTGCTGAGTGACATGGTCATTCCAGGTGGTTATTTATAACATGACTCTTAGAATTCAAGCCTTGTTTGTTGTGTTTTTCCCTAATGACTTCGATTTCCTCCCCTGTGGGAAGTTTTGCAAAAGGCGTCTTCCGTTTTCTGGAATTTCTTGCTAAATAAATTTTCTGTTCCCACTTTGGCAAATCCTGTCATAGGTGAGGGAGGGAGGGAGTGACAACACTTGCTCTGAGAGCTGACTTAGCTGAGTTTTAAGCAGTCGAAGAAGTTAAAAGAACGTGTTATTCAGTCACATGCTTTGTTTTGGGTGGAGGAATGACTGGAGCGGGAGAGACACCACCTGTGAGGCCACTCGGGTTGACCCACAGCGTGCATGGGGCAGGTGGCAATTCTATTCTTGGCACTGAATCACAATAATTTCACCCTAAAATTGGCAAACTCTGGCACTGAAATGCATAAAAGTAGCATTAATTCTGTTTATTCTCAATTAATTATTTTGCTTTAACCCTATGAGTAGTTTCTAAAGCCATGGTTTTGTAGAATCATTATGCTCTTGCAAATGACATTTTGCCATATATCAATTTGGTTGTTCAGAGAAAGTAAACCCGTTTGTGCAGAGACACCCTTTTATCCTGCAGTGACACATCTCTGGGATTTTTTGGTGACCTTTCCAAAGACTCACCTGCTCAGGGTGTCCAGCACCTGCTGCTGTTCAGCTTTATTTGACTCCATGTAGCAGAGTGAGCCTCACTGCTCTGAATATTCCATGGTGTCTCTGGAAAGTTCCAGCTGGAAGGGGCTTATTTAATGACTTTTGTTTGGACCTTTTTTGATAGAGAGAGAGATGGGGGTGAATGTGACCTGCTTTGAGTAAAGCAAGAACCTCAGAGGTTTTATGAAAACTTTTATGCTTATATGAACATTTTAAAGTTTCTAGACTCCTTGGTTCTTTGGACATCAGGAGTACCGAGGTTTTTTAGCACTTGAAGTAATGTTTTTCTCAGGTGTAGAGTTTCATTTAGATAAAAATATATTGTATAGACTTGTTTCTTTCAGATTTTTAGAGATGGAAAGAGGTGCAGGCACACCACAATGCGGGTACCAAATGCAGTTCTGGTTGTAGAACTCAGATGATGAACCCTTATGTTGAGTGCAATTATTGCTGACTTGAGCAGCAATTGCAAAGCATCACAAGGTATGTAGAGGAAAAGAGGGTTTAGTGCATAGACTTGAATTGCTTTCTCTACACCAGTTCTCTTATCAGTCCTTCATTATTATGTGTTCCAGAAGTTATAATTCTTTTTGTGATGGTTTCTTTCTGTGTTTTACTGGATTCATTTTCAAATGTATTTGAAAATGGTGAAATTAGAGTTCACCAGTTTCTCCAAAGTGAAGTGCTTGAATATTAGACGTTATTTACAGATTTTGAAAAAAGAGCAGAGTCTGATGAAAGTAAAAATTAATGTGAGTGTCCTGAGCATACTTCACTAAAGCTCTGTTGGAAATACCTTTCCTGGTGAATCAACCTTTTTGTTGCTTTGGTTTGGGTTCATGTTGTTTTGTTACTGTTGTTTAAAAGCTTTGCTGACTTCTTTTAAGTTACTTGGATAGCAGTTTTAAAAGCAATTCTACATCAGTTTTCATTTCCACCTTTAAAACTGAAGTGTTAGGCTACCCTACTATGGATGTAACACAGAAGTTTTATCCCTGAAATGAACAGCAGAGATGATAAATCAGTGAAGAGCTCTCATAAAACAGGCAGTTTCTGTAGGACCTCTCAGAAATTCCTTTACCTCTGTGCTGTGGAGCATCTCTACTCAGCAGGCAGGTCTGCAGTTTCCCAGGTATTCGTGGCTTTCAAATATCTTACAAGAAAAACAATAATAATAATTATTATAATAAGGGCTTTTCCCTTTGAAGTATGTGATACTTCCTGTATGATCTGACACCCTGCATCAGTGGAACAGTTGTACTCATTTAGAAAAATGGCTTTTTGATGAGCTAACTCTCTGAAATTCAGTAATACTTCAAGGTGTATCTGACCTGCATCAGCCTCAACCCCTCTGCCCTGTTATTTTACATGCATCTCAAGGAACCTTCAGATGAAGTGAGAGTGTTAGATGCTGTTGACTTTTTAAAATAGTGTTATTAAATCTTTCCTTTTCCTTCAGAAGTATTTAACTTTTTTGCTTTACTATTTGCAGATGGTATTGACTTCAACCCAACCCAAACAAAAACAAGCCCAAGGAAGCAAGTCCACTGCTTTTTATGGCAAAATAACCTTCAGCAGAGGTTCAAACAGGAATTTGTTGTTCTTGCTGAGGGAGGGTGGATGCAACTCTGCTCTTCTGAAGGGGCTTTGGTCAGACTCTTAAGGATGACAGAAAAAAAAGGAAAAGAAACCCACCCAATTTTATTCCCACACTATTTTTGTGCTGTCCCAGACCAGTTTTACTCTGGCATCACTGAACATTTATAGCCATGTGCATAAGTTGAAGACAAATCTTGGGTTCCATGTGGGAGGTGTCACCATGGCAAAACCCCAATTGAAAAATTCTTGGGCAGCCCCACTGCTGGATGTCTGTGCACGGCTGAGGTGGTTATTGCTCTCTGCTGACAGCAGTTTAGTAGCTGATTTTTTGGCTACTGGGAGGTTTGGCTTACATTTCTGTGCTCTTTTATTCTATTTTTGAAGTAATTTATCTCAACTGTATCACATGGCTCTAAATGGTCCGGGATCACTTGGAATCAGTGCTGCCTAAAATGAGGTATTTAGCTCAGATAAACCTTAAATTCCATGGCTAGGAGAAGACAGGGAACCACAGTTTTGTTCTGCATGGAGGATGCTGTGATGTAGCAATCCATGTCAGAGATGAAGTCAATGGTTTCTCCAGGCAGTGGGAAAAATACAAAACCTGAAAGACTGCAAGTTGCAGCCCTCTGCTTTTTGCTGGGACTGTCCTGCCCTGAAGATTTCTCTGCACACCCCTTCATTCCTGGCATTCTCTCTCCCAAACATTGCCATGATGGTCCATGTGAATGACCAAGGTCACCTCTTTTATGAACCTATTTGGGAAGCCTAAATGATACATAAGCAAATCTGAACCAAAGAGGGAGGTCCACAAAATCTCTCTAATAGTGTCTCTTCACTCCTGCTATTGTGTCAATGTGCTGTTTCCTCAAAACATTGCCATTTTTATTTAGCCTGGAACTAAGTTTAATGTTTTCCCTCTAACAGTGGGGATTTGGATGTTCTGTGCTAGTGACCCCACAGCATTGCCATTTAATTTCCCTACCAATTCTGTGACGTGACAGCCAAGGTGTTCTTGGGGCATTTAGAATCAACAGGAATTCAGATGTGCTAGAGGCCACTGTTTCTTTCCCCCCACCCCTACATTTCCCATGACTTTTGGAAGAGAGGAAACATTAGTGCCTGAGAAACAGCACTGTTGCTTTTTCAGTGCAAGGCACTGGTTGGGAAATCTGAAATAAGTGATGGCAGGGAGCTCTCTTCTCATTCACGGCTGAGAAGCTGCTCTACAGATCCTGCCTGTTGATGTGGAGGATCACGAAAGGCCTTTGTGATGTTCAGAACAGCACATCTTCATCCAACAAAGGAGCTATTTCTTCCTGCTGTCAAATTATTTTGGCTGCAGGGTGGCTGATCAAACTTCTCTGGGCCTTAGAGCTGCCTGACGTTGCTGCAGGGAGGTGGATGTTGCTCCAGGGAGGGAAGCTTCTGTCACACTTGGAAGAGAAAAAGGTTCTGGCAGTAAAAGGACCCCACAGTTCAGGAATGATGGTGCTGGAGGAACAGAAGGGTAATTTTCCAAAACTTCATTTTGGCCTTTAGCACCAGGAAAGTGTGAAGGGAGGAATTTTCTTTCCGCCCACTGACTGTTGCCTCCTGGTAGCACCGAGTTTGTCAGCATGGTGAGGAAACGTTCCTGCAGTCCTACTGCTGTCATGGCAAGGAATGCCAAGAGGGTGGCACTTGTGGCATGGCCTCAGAAAGCCATCACAGGCTGGTAGGCATGGAGTCATCCCAGGCAGATGTTTCTGGATGTAGGCTTGCATTTTGCTATTGTAATGAACCCATTCCTTGAAGTTAGTGCAATGAAAGTAGTCATTCCGTTGGTAAGTTAAAAATAAGCTTGTAAACTGGGTTGTTTGTGGGTTTTTTTTTGTGTTCCTGTTAAATTTCTTTGTTGGCAGTAAGGCGGACTAATCAATTCATGTGTTCTAGAAAGCAGAGATTCTAATTAGTCACTAAAATTTGTTTTGGTTTTAATTTTAAGATTCTTTCAAGGAAATTAACAGACTTAAGGAAAAAACATGCATTATTTCCTCAGTCGTGTATTTCTTGATCATTCATGTTCTCTCATCATAGACTTTGTTCTACCCAGGTCTGGTTAGAGACTGGCTAACACCAGTCATTGGGTAATGAGGCCAATTCCAGTGCCTTTAGCTAATTTTTTTAAACAGTATAGGCATTTCTGGTATCTCTCCTTTCAGACTGTGCAACTTCTCAGTCCTGTCCTGTCCCCATTCCACCACCCTCTTTCTTCTTCTCTCCTTTCTTTTCAGTAGAATTCTGCCAGAGCTCCAGCAGAGCTCCAGAAGATTCAGCCTGGTGGGGTTGAAGTTACAGGTCAGATGTAGGAATCAGAGACTTAAAACCAAGACTGACCTGCTCCAGGAGGATGCCTGGAGTATTTCTGTATCTGTCCACATCACAGCTATGCTTGCAAGTATTTGTCAGTAGTGCACAGATTTAATCTCATTTTATCTCAGGTTTGATGCTGAACTACCCAAGGAAAATGTTGTTCTTGCTCCTCTCCCCTTTCCTTCTCTTCTCCCTTCACTGACAATTGTGACCAAAATGAAGATGTTCCCAACAGGCTGTACCTGCAGCACATCTCTATTATTAGGCAATAATTCTGATGAAGTTATAGCTTTGGGTCATTTCCAGGCATTAGATATATTTAAAAGCATACACTTACTTAATTTGCATAATTAATACTTATAGGAAATTCTCCTATTTTTGAGCTCAAGTCTCTTGAATGTTGAATGGAGCTGCATTTGGAGTGTGCTGAGGGAGGTTAGAGCTGGGGCTTGCTTTGAGATGTGCAGCAAAATCCTCTGGCAAAAGCCTTGGACTTCCCTGGGTGTCACTGCAGAAACCTTGCAGGAAAAATCTGGATTTCTAGAGCTTGTATTGTTTGTGAAGATAAACCAGCAGCTGGGTGCTGCATATTGCTAAGTGTTCTAGAGAAAAATTTAATTGATATTGTATTAAAATCTGAGCTGCTAAAACCCTTAAAAAATAGTGCTGGTCCAAAACATTTCCTGGATTATCTGAAGGCTTCGAGATGTATTTAAATTTCTCTCATGTGTTGTAAGACCTAAGGTGGGAAACTGACTCTTGGGTTAAATTGTCATTGTATAGTTCACTCCTAATGAGGGAGGTGTAGAAGGTGATTTTGTTGATTTAAAAAAAAAAATTCTTTATTAGATTATTCAAAAAGTGTCTCTCACCAAGCACATTTTTGGTATAACCTCTCAAGCAACTGAAGTGTCCTCAGTGAGTAACACAGCCAATCAATTCCAATGCCTGCAGAAGTTTAAAGTGATGTTAAATGGCATTAGATCAAAATATTTACCTTCTTTTCTCTGGAATATTTCATTAAATAAATAATAAACTGTAAGTACTGAATGTATGACAACAGTGGACAAGGCAGTAAGCTTTCCCTTGCATCTAAAATGTTGCTTTGTGGTGTGCTAATGACATTCAGAGATCTTTGATTTCAAAGCTCCTTAGTGAGACATGAAAGAATGTAAAGTGGACTAAAGTAGAATATGGGTAAAATACAGGTATGTGGTATTTGTAAAATACAGGATTATACTCTCCATCAAGGGCATGCCATGTGAGCATAACTGCAAGTGTTCTCTGCATGGTCTTTCATGTTTCAGCCTTGTTTCTGTAGGGACATCCTTTATCTCCCAGGGTGGCACCAAAGAAAGCTGGGGGGGCTGAAGGCAACGGTGAGACCTCTCTCCTTTTATGTGACAGATTAGTCTCGGGAGAGTTCCCTCGGGGCTGGGAGATAGTACAGATCCCTGTAAAAAGAAGTGGCTACCAGGATCTGAGGAGGAACTCCAGGGTTCCAAAAATCTACACTTGTGTGTTTTCCTGGGGGTGCTGCTCCTTGGTGCATTCTGGTTCATGCTCATGGGGAGCCTATGTCCCTAATCCAGGATTTTGGGGGGGTCAGAGAGCTCGAAATGAAGTGACCCATCACTCAGGTTGTGTGCACAGTCCAGGGAGATTTAGTTCCCTTTGGAATCTAGTTTCCAGCTCTTTCTTTTCAGAGCTCTAGTGGCTTTTCCCTCGGACAGGTGGAAACTGGGAGAGTTAGAAGGAGGAGGTTTAGTTTGCTGAGGAGATATTACAGGCACATGCCCTAATTGGAGGTGCTATTGTGAGAGTAAGGCTACACTGTGACGAATTAGGTAATTCCCTCTCACATGAGAGGAAGAACGAATTCTTAATATCTGGGGACTGGAAGGCAACTTTATTTCACAGGCAGTGGGAAAACTGTCTCCTGAAAAGGCCCTGTCAGAGTCCTTGGCTTTGTCATACTGTGTTCTGGAGGTGGGAAGCAGGTGTGAATCTGATTGAGAAGCTTTTTATGAACTTAACCATATCTGAGGAAGTAGAATCATGGCATTCCATCTTCCTCCTGTCTCTGGTTCTCTGATCTCCACTTACTTTTAAAGACAAATCATTATTGATCCACCAGAATCCTCCTTAGAAATTCTTTTATGTCCTCCTAATAAGTAAGTTATTTTTGCATTGATTTATAAAGCATGGCAGGAAACATGAATGTGCACATCTCCTCTGCTCAGCTGGCAGTGCAGGGCACTGCTGAGGACAGTGTGCTTGCATGTGCTGTGTGTAGGGAGACACTTCAGTGCTGTGCTTCTCCTCAGGAGAGTGGTCTGCAAGGAGAAGTCACCACCTGAGCAAATGTTGGTGTCTGTTGTTGCTGGAAGGGACCCTGGGAGGTAATTCAGATGTGCTCGAAAAGCTGGAGGGGACAAGACAGAAAAAGCTTTTAAAAGGTGTTTGGGGACCTTGGTTTTGTATTGGAGCTACAAACAAGCCCTGTCTTTGTCCCTTTCTTGGGGTGGAACATCCTGGGAGAATGGCAGGTGAGAGTCAGGAAAAATCTGCTGCAGTTCTCTTTTTGCCCTATGGCTCTCTGTGACAGCTCTTCCAAACTTCGTGTCTATTTATTCCTATCTGGGACTCCCTGTGCAACACTTTGCAAAGTAAATCTGGTGTCCTCTGCCTGCTGGGGCCTTGCTCTTGTATTCCTTCTCTTGAAAGACCTGTAGCCTCTGTAGGAAATGCATCATCTTTGTCTTGTGCATGGTTTGTACATTTTTAGGTGCTGATACAGTATGATTAGAATTGAAGAAAGTAGGGAAGGCATTTAGAAACACTAATTACTGGTATGTCAGTAACAGAAATAATGGGAAGTGAGTATGAAAATGTAAATTGTCCTTCTGTGAACAGCTTTAGTAGATGTCTCTGCCTATGGGCTTAAAATGTTATATTTGAGCTGCAGGACCACAGATGTACCTGCAGCTGCCGCTAGTGATAAAGATTCTCTTAATCTCAGTGAGGGAATTAGCTGACCTTTCTTCTGCATATTAAATACTGATGAATTAATTGATCACATATTGATATACTGGTGCTTATCATTCAAGTCCAGCGTGGGTGGTTTCATCATAAGAGATGGTGGGCTATGAAAGCATCTGGTAAGTTCTGCTCTGGGCTACCAGCAGAAGAGCCCTTGAGCTCTGCTGAATTATGTATGAGCCTCCCTTGCTTTTCAACCTTAAGCCTGCAGGGCTATTTGAATGTTTTGGCAGAACTTGGTTTTCCAGGATCAAAGAAGCAGGAACCAAAGCTTAGCTGTGCTCTTGGATGTTGGTCCTGCACTTTTGCAAAGGAAATACTCAGTTTGCTTTCAGGGTCTATAAACCTGCCTGTCACTTCAAGTTTATAGTCAAGCAGTGCAGGGGAGTGAGTGAAGGGAGGGTATTTTGCCTGTTCTTGTTGGTTGACTGGTTGAGGATTTTAAATTGAAATTGTTATTCATTTTCTGCTGGGTTTTCTTTCTTGTTGTTGTTTCAGTGTTTCAGTTGAGCTGGTTCAATCTCTGTCAGGTGTGTTATGCTAATTACCTGAAGGTAATTACTGTACCCTGATCATTCAGCTTTGGCCATCAAATTTCACAAATGAAAAATTATTACGTTGATTTCCAAAAAGCTTTGTGACTGCACTGCACTCATTGAAGGCTGATAGTCCCACAGGTCAGACTTAGAGGTCTCATTTATTGCTGCACAAAGACTTGAGAAAGATCCCAAATTGCTGCACTGCTGCTTCCTCTCTCCTTCCTGCTTTAACCTGTGTCTCTTTTCTAAGGTTTTCTTTCTTTGTTAGAGGTAGATTGATGTATTTTGCAGGAGCCCAGTGTTTGAACAGCACTCGGGACTAATGTTTAAATGTCCATTTAGGTTTTAAAAAGTTTTATAAAGACCTAAAACGCTCAACGGAAACTATGCACTTTGATTTTTGAAGTCTCTACAAGCCCTGAGTGCCATAACTCTCCCACAGCAGTGAGTCAAGCGTGTGTACCTTGGGAGCAGCTCAGCAAACAGGTTGGAAAAACAAGTGTCACTGTGTGCAAACACATTCCAGCCCAAATTCTCAGTGTGAAATGGAATTGAGCTCCAGAAACGTTTCAAACCCCGAGAAATACCTGATCAGCATAATAAAATCTCAGGAACTGCAGATTTTTTTGCCTCTTGGAACCAGTTGACCTGAACTTTGTCTGCATTGAGTGATCCAAAGAGAAATACTGGGTTCTGACCCTGCAATGAGTTTTGCATGGGCTCATTACCGTTTAGACAGATGGGATACATTAGACTTTCCATTTCTCATTTCATTGTGGTAATAAGTGGTAGCCTTTTTTAATAGTTTATGTTCATGAAACATTACAATTTTATTATGCTTCAGCGAGATTTGCAAGCTGTCACTGAAATGAAAACAAACAAACAAAGACAAGTTATTGTAAACCTGAAAGAAGATTTTAACAATACTCAGTTTGGATTATCTAAGATAATGTGTGATTTTTGCCATTTCCCTTTCTCTGTTCCAAAGCTTTTCCCAGGAGCTTGTCCTACTTTTTATCTCTGGGCTATGTGCAAACCACGCAGGCTTTGTGTGTGAAAGCAGGGCTACATGTAAATGTTAGTATTCCCAAAGGAATTCTACCCTCAGACACGGACCCGACATTTCAGGGAGTCTCTTCTTTGCCTTCTCCCTCACCCCCTAATCCATCTCTCTTGTGCACTCCTCGCATCTGGTGGCACAACTGGCAAAGGTGCTGCTTTGTCTGTTTGCTTCCCTGCGGTGCTGAGCCCTTGTGAGCAGCAACTCCCTCGGGGGCTTGAAGGCACAGCGGAGATCTCGCATCTCATCTGGAGCTCTCCCCTCCCCGGACACATCACCTCTCCTTTGTTCCGTGGCTTTGATGGAAACCCCTTTGCTGCGCAGTGAAGGTGTGGCAGGGACAATAACTCAGGGGAGTCAGTTCATAAAGCTGGAGAGTATTGATCTGTGTCCTGTAGAATTAGGAATTACTGGCTGGGGGAATGGTTTGCTGCTCTGACAACCACCTGCTTTGTCTTCACGTACAGTGTTGAAGTTTTTAGTATCTTAGCATGACAAAGGCCAGCTGCTCTGTGCATCTCCCTGACAGGAGGGTGCAGCCAGCTAGGGTTGGTCTCTGCTCCAAGTAATGGGTGACAGAACAAGAGCAAATGGCCTCAAGTTACACCGGGGGAGGTTTATTTTGGGTATTAGGAAAAATTTCTTCACTGAAAGGGCGGCCAGACATTGGAACAGACTGTCCAGGGCTGGTGGGATCACCCTCCCTGGGGGTGTTCAGAACACGTGTGGATGTGGCACTTGGGGATGGGGAGTGGTGAACGTGGCAGTGCTGGGCTCATGGTTGGACTCAACCATCTTAAAGGTCTTTTCCAACTTCAACAATTCCATGATTTCTTTTAGCTTCTTATCCTGAGCCTATGTCCACAGACAAGTCAGACTGTCCATTTTTACCCTCTGAGGGGAGCAGTTCCTGCCAAACAGCAGGTGTTGAGGAAGATGCTTCCCCCAGATGTCCTGGGTCCCACCCAGAGCTGTCACACCCTGGTCCCAGCTCCAGTTCCACCAGAGTGAAAACCTGCTGTGTCGGTCGTTCTAGCTTTTGTTTATAGTGAGTTAAAAAGGCAACATTTTGAAACAAGTGAGCAAAAACATCTCCACTTGCTACAGAGAAGCGCTCTGAGAAAGAAACGTTATTATGTTGCACAAGTTAGATACATGGATGGTAATGGAAAGGTTTTTGTTAAACTCCTTTTTTCCCTATTGTTTTTTTTCTTTTAAGGGAAAAGGTCTGCTTCATACAGGGTATTACTGAGCAATGGGATCCTGGTTATGGAATATTGCAGTAAAATAGAGAATTTCCATTTGGCAGTAGTGGCCAAATCACTTTGAAAATCCCTGAAAGCTTTTTATTTTGATTTGTTTTAAGGGTAATAAAGGCAAGTAAAAGAAAAAGTGAAGTTGAAGGCTACTGTAGACCTTTTTACTGACTTGAGGTGGTCCTTCTGAAGCAGTTGAAAGTGGACTAACTTAAAAACTCAAACCAACCACCTTCTCCCTGGCTCATCCAAAAATGGGCCTTTCTGTGCTGAGGGAATCAGCTCAGTCTCAGGTAGTGAGAGGAGGAGGTGGGAGAGGAGTGGAGTAAGAACAAATGGCCACTATTGAGCTAAACATATAAGTACATAAAATAGGAGTAATTGTACTTAAAATTAAGGCCAACCATCTTAAAAATGTGGAATATTCTGTTGTGCGTGACTCTAACAGGAAGTTTTATGTGTTCCTTTGTCCTGTGGAAATAGGACTATTAAAGAAACATGTCTTTATGTCAGAATGTCTGGGTGCCTGTTAACCATTTGACTCCATAAACTCACATTGGGGATTTATCTGGAGACAAGGGCCATCTGTCCTGAGTAGAAAATAACCAAACTGGGGTAGAGGAATGTTTGTCTGATGGCTGAATGGACCATGATTAGCTTGGTCCCCTGTGGATGGACAGCTTTACGGCTTTTTCTGTGCTGGAAAGAAATAAGCCTTTTTCATAAGTATATATTTAATGTGCCTCTACAAATGTATCAAATAGTAAATATAATGTGCTATTCATATGAGAAGTATTTGGGGGAATGTGTTTCTTGGAGTCTTTGGCACTTAACACAATTCAGGAAGTACTGTTTGGAGGTAGGCTGTTACTGTTGAGAGAAAATGTCATTATAAAAGTCTGCTAGGATTGAAAATATTGCAAGGTTTGTTGCTTTTTGCCATGGCAATTTGTATTTATGTTTTTCTCTTAAACAACTTGAGCAATTCTGTGTTTTTCTGTTTGTGATGAGATGGGTTTTGTTTGTTATGTTTTGTTTTTCTTGAAGTTATACCTGAAAACCCCATTGGGGCCTTCCCATACCTGGAGGGAGCCCACAGGAAAGACGGAGAGGGATTATTTGCCAGACCCTGGAGTAACATGACAAGGAGAATGGCTTCACACTCAATGAGAGTAGGTGTAGATGGGATATTGGGAAGAAATTCCTCCCTGTGAGGGTGGGCAGGCCCTGGCACAGGGTGCCCAGAGAAGCTGTGGCTGCCCCATCCCTGGAAGTGTCCAAGGCCAGGTTGGATGGGGCTTGGAGCAACCTGGGCTGGTGGAAGGTGTCCCTGCCCATGGCAGGGGGTGGGATGAGAAGATCTTTAGTGTCCCTTCCATCCCAAACCATTCTGTGATTCTATGAAGCTGTTCATTTGCACTTTTTGTCTGAAGATGCTTTTTATTTTTGAAGACAGGCTCTTGCCTCAGCTCAGCTGATGAAGATGAATCTATCTAGTTCCTAGAAAGAAAATTGAATGGTAATGGGAGAGAAATCATAAAATTAAGAACCAAACCTGTTCCTGGGGTGCCTTCAGCTCAGCTGCTGGGGGGCTTGGGCAGAGCTCATGACACACAACTAAGTGCTGAACCTATTCTTTTCCCTCCTGGCCCCCCTATTCTGGCTGAGAGCAGATCCTGGTGGCTGAAGGTTGTGTTTGTTTGGCCTGGCTGCAGAATCAGAATTCACCAGCTGCTCTTGGACAGCTTTTATTTTGTGAAACTGGTCATAGCTAAAGATCATGAACAGACATGCTTCCCAGTTACCCCACTGTAATGGAGTTACAGGAAAATAAATGATTTTCTTTGCATTGCTTTTTAGTTTTTTAGTTGCAGCTTGTTAGCAGCGTTAGAGCTACTTGCTACTTGGAAAAGATGCAGTTTAGGGTCTTTTTTGTAACCCCATTAGAACCTGGAGGAATGTATTTTCTGGTGCCATAGGAGGTGTCTGAGGAGTCTTCTTCAGTTCAAGCAGTAAATTAAGACAGACTGCAAAACAAAACATTGCTTATGTTTGCACATTGTATCTCTGAGAAGTCCCCAGAAGCAGAGCTTTTTTCATGGCTCATTAACTGAAGGAATGGTGACAGCAACGGGCAAAGGCCTTCAATTGTTATCTGGAGAGATTCGTGTGGGGAAACCTGAATGATAATGATGCCATTACTTATAAATAATAGGTAATTTCTAGTCTTACCAGCCTAAGAAGTGCTGGTAGGTGTTCTAGTCTGAGTTTTAGAGGTAACCGCTTCTTCCAGTGTATTTTACTTTCTGCAACCTCAATTCATTTCCCCCTTTGCAAACAGTTGCTGAGAAATGGCTCTCATGTTTTGCCAGCTTTTATTTGTTGTCTCGTTTCTCCATGTTGTGAAGACCAACAACCAGGATCTGCATCTCCTCCCAGCTTCAATAGTCTGACACATGGGTGCTCATTGGGTAAAGTTGAATATTTGGCATGAACTGGAATTTGCAGTAGTTTTCTAGCAGTTTTCATCATTTGGGAAACTTATCTGAGCATCTCAGGCACTTGGCCATAGTTGTGTACTAAAGGCACTGAGGATCTAGAGGTTGGTGGTCTCAAGAATCTCACAGAAATTTAATGTGTCACATTCAATTAATTAGATCACATCTCACAATTTAATATATCTACGTTTGTTCTGTGAATGGTGCGTTTTACAAAAAGAAGTCATTCATGGCCTCTGAAACCCTTTCCGAATGGCACCTTTGCATGTATTTGCATTTAACATGTCTAATCTCTGGTACAACTGCAATCATATTGCATTTACTTTAGCTGATGGCAGTGGTTTCATTCCCTTGGATCCCCCTTCCGTTGTCTCTTGCCAACATGCATGCTTTATCAGAATGGCAAATGTATTACAGAGTTATAACATTTAAAACAATCAATTTTTGTGTCTGTATTTCCTCAAGTACTTGTTCAAGTGCTTAGAAATAGCCTATGTTATTGTGTACTCTGAACTAGAGTTGTTTCCCCAGCATAGAAATAGTCAGTAAAACCAAAACTCCTGAATCCATAATAAGGGATTCCTTTTTTTTTTTGAACCTTGAAATTTTACAGAGGTTAAAAAAAAAAACAAAACACAAACACAAAACAACCCACAAAAACCAAACAAAACAACAAACCAAAACATTTTCAGAGAAAATTTAAGCTGAAATGTGTTCTAATGGTTGTAAAAATAGTGGTGACTGATATGTATCTTGAGATAAGGTAATTATTTGGAAGCTAAACCAGCATGGTCCTCCTTTATGCTACTGCCCTGAGGAATAAACTGGATTTGTCCCTGAGTGTCTTTCCTGTTGCAGCTCAGCCAAACCCCCATAGAACCTCCCCTTGAGGGGCAGCAGCACAGCTGGCCCAGGTTTGGCCTCTCAGAGCACAAGCTGAACACACCTCCTGATGGCAGAAGGTGCTTTGGGGGCAGAGAGAGGAGAAGGAAGGGGTGGGAGTGCTCTCCATGCCGTGGTCGGTGGTTGGTGGCAGTGCTGGGGGAGCTGCTGGCTCTCCAGAGGGATCCTGCTGGTGCCGTGAAAAGAGCTGTGACATCCCATCAGGGCCTGGCCAGGAGAAACCAGTTTCTCAAGGCACAGCTTTTCTGGAGCTCCGTGTGGGTGGCTTCCTGCTGGAGCCTGAAGAGCTGTCAGCGGTGCCTTCTTGTGATAATACCGTGGGGGAAAGCTGTGCGGGAGAAGTCTTGAGAGCTGAGAAATGGTTTAAGATACTTCTCCTTCGGGCTATGCTTGAAGATAGGCCTTTAATAGAAGGGAGATTACAATCTCTTGGGTTTTAAAAAGAGTATTTAGTGGTGTGCTCCTGTGAGTTCTTGTTTGAGGATCTTGAAGGGAATAGTTTGAGGCAACTTAAAATCCTGGTAGTGAAACAATATTGCTCCCAATAGCTCTTTCAAGCATCCTTTCAAGAGTCTGTCCACAAATGGTAAAAGGGATAGTTTAGGAATGGAGTTACCTGTCAATCCCAAGGAATTTTTTCCTGTTATCTGCTTTGGAAGGAGAAGAATTCATTTTGAAACCACTTCTATATGTGCCATGAAAATGATTTCTCTATGTTAAAGAAAATTGGACTGATTGCTGCTTTGAATCATAGGCATTAAGAAAGAGGCAAAGCATATCATGTTACAGACCATGTAATGTTAAGGGAGGTGCTTAAATTCTAATAAATTCAGGAACTCTGAGATGGTTGTTGAAGTCAGACAGTTCAACAGCCCCCTAGGCTTTGCTTGTAGTATTTGTTTACTTCCCTGGTAATTATATATCTGCTTATAAACTCCATGACAGAATTCAAGTTAATAATCACCTGATTGTGCTGCAGCAGCAATGAGTGTTGTCCTCACAGAGGGGAAGTTCTTTTTCTCCTCGAATTAGAGGGTCAGACTCAGCACACAACTGAAAGCTGCTGTGGAGTTGTGTGTGTGAGACAGTCACTGTATTTATAACATGGGATAGAGGGATAATACTCTTGGGCTGGCAGAATGTGTTAACTGCATACCTCTGTGATGAAATCTGGATATAACTGTGTTTCATTTCTCCATCCTTTAATTTCTGGAAGAGTTCTAACACATCCACAGTCTTAAATAAATGGTGTTTCTTGATTTCTGGGGACAGCAATTTAGTTGGTGCAAATCCTGTTTCTTTCAACTTTTTTTTTATTATTTTTTAAAATTTTTTTTATCCTTTGTAAGAGTGGTATGGAACTAGAAGTGGCAAGAATCTTGCATTTGTAGCATGTGTAACTAATAACAATTTGTAATGAATAATAATTGTGTATGGCTACTATTAGTGATAGGAAAAGCAGCTACACTAAGCTACTTTGAGAAAATGCTGGCAAGTATCTTTGCAGAAATCATCTTTTCTGGAAGTGCTGTCCCCATCCTTTCCTGGTGCTGTGGAAGACCTTAACAGAGAAAATGAATTGGTAAAACCTAGTCAGAAAAGAAGTTTAACTACAGCTGTGTGAACAGGGAGGTGTAAATCCTTTCTCAAATCCCAAATGTTTGGATGCACGCAAGGAATGCTCAAATTACTTCCTAGAGACTCTTTTAATCATTCCTTCGGTGATCCCAAACTTTTGGTCCAGAGAGGCATCTCAAAGTGACGAATCAACCCCCTGTGAAAACCCTCCCTTCTGTCTGGAACTCAAGTGGGATGCTCAGTAGAGGTGACTGAGCCACTCCAGGTCCAGCAACAATTCAGTTTAGTTATTGGGTGTCAATGACTCTGGAACAGGCGTGTCTGGGCTGTTCGTGGGACTCAAGCTCACACTTTCCCAGGGCACACCAGACAGGCACTTGTCCCCATCCGTCCTGCCTTGGATCTGAGTGAAATAAAACGGTGTTTTAAAGCATGGTGTGAAATGCCTGGGGCGCTTCCTGTTCTCTGAATTCCTAGGAGGATGCTGCTCGTTGGATCTGCCTGCCTGGCAAATCCTGTGTCCTTTGTATTTTATAGCTCTCTGCTGTGAGAGGACACTTAGCTAAGCTGCAAGTCATGCCTTGGCAGGCCTGGCCTTTGGGTCTGACCTTTGTAAAACAGGATGCACACTCAGCTGGCCACCAAAATGAGGTGGGAGCAGAGTGAGAAACTTTTGCCTTCTTAGGGTTGACTTGAAGAGCACGTATGTTTTTCTCTAGTGGGGTGTGCTGGTTTGGAGTTAAACTGGCAGGAGACAGAATGGGATTGCAAGTCAGAATAACAATTTAATAAAAGATCACAAAATACACTGAGACAGAAGGAAATTTTGTTTGTGCCACAAAAACACCAGAGGTACAGCCCAACACAGTGGGGCACAAGCAGATTGGAGCTCACCAACCCCTGTGCTGAGCACCACGTGGCCCCCCCAACTTCAAAGTAAAAAGAAAAGAAGAAACCTGCTGGTGACAATGATGGTTGCAGTTCGGTGGCAGTCTCAGTCTGATTGAGGCTCTGCTCCTCCTCTGGATCTGATGAGAGATCCCAGTCCCAAAACCTCAAGCTTATATCCACTTGGGCTCAGTCCCTCTCCCAGGGCAGAGACTTTCCCAATGGGTGATTTACTCTGTGAGGTGAACAATGGCAAATTTTTGGCATCCCTGATGGCCCATGAGCAGACGTGACCCCTCAGGTGGGTGTGGAGGCAGGAGAACTTCCTTATCTCACAGAAGCTTCTAAACATCCAGCTTGTACCCTGAGGGGTGGGGTGTGCCCTGGGTAGCTGCTGCCAATGGGCCATGGTGAGCAGTTCATGAGAAAAATGACACAGAGGGTTTAGAATCCACCCCCACCCAGTGACAAACTGGTCCTGGCTGCTCTAACCAGGACATGGGGAGAGAACTTTGTTCCCTTGAGTGAAGGTATTTTCCAATGAGCATCAGCTGAGAACATTCCCAGTAATATTCAGGTAATGAAGAAGCAGAAGGAAGCACAAAAAGAAGGAGAAAATTTCTGTTCTCTAGTACTTGAAAAATATGATCCGTGATACAACTTCCTCATGGTGTGGCCCATGCAGGCAGTCACAGATGGCCTTGAACTTCTGCTGTAGCAACAAGGAGAGCAAGGGTTTAAACCTATTTCTTTGCATTACTGTAAAGGTTAACATTCTTATGGGACACTCGGGGTTCAAGGTTGACTCATCTTCCTTGCATAAGAGCTTGCAGAACTGCAAGTTGCTGAATTATGGCCAAGTTCAGCATTTAAGCACATGGTGAACTTTGGGTTGATCTTGTTGCAGTCCTTTACACTAGAAGAAGACTGCAGGAATTTTCCTTCCTGTGTGCATGGAGCAGCCTGGCAGCATTCCTCTGGTGCAGTGTCACAAATGTATGTACAATAAGTGGAGCTAACAAATTCTCAGTGCATATCTTTTTGCCTTGGGAGGGGACAAGAGAGTGATGTATTGCTAAGCAAGTCTTTGAAGCTTCTGAAGAAATGTGCTTCAATCAGCATCATTTGGGGAGGGTAACTCCTTTCCTCCTCATATTAATTCTCTCTTAAATGTGGATTTTAATGAAAAACTTTGAAAAACGCTTTTGGCTTTTTCTTTTTTCCTTTTCCCTTCAGTTGGTCATTTATATTCTGCACAGACTAGAATAGCACTGTGGGGGGAGCACTTAAATAGGGAGAAGATATTTGTCATCTGTCACACTCTGAAATTAAACTTTTGATATCGAGTTATTGCCTTAGAAATAACTTCAAAAAATGTACATGCAGAGAAAAGCACATGGTGGGGGAAGCTGTTGAACCAGTTATTGCATAACACTGTGTTAAATCCTCTGCCACTGAACAGAGTCTTTAAAAATATTTCTTCATGAATAAATTAAAAATTGCATTCATACAATACAAATTTCTACAATTCCTTGACCACTCACATGGATTTTTTTCTTTTAACAAAACCACAGAGAGGAGGCTGAGATTCCCAGAACTGCTGCAGAGATTTCTAATGAGGAATTGATACCCAGTTTTGTTAGATGCTTTCACAATTCCTGTAGTACATTTGCAAATATTAAGAAATTAGAAAGGACAGAATGGGGGGTCATGTTCACTCGACAGTTAGGGAAGTACAGCTCCAAAGTACCAGTGGTGAGTTGTAGAGAAACAAACTGGGGAGAAATACTTGCTTTTTCTTTTAAAAAAATCATAAAAATATTCCCTGCAGTGGGAAGAGGATTTGGACCTTGGCATGGCACTTCTGTTTTGTGGAAGATTTGGGAGGATTATAGATGAGCTGAAACAAAAGAGCATCTTGTCCACAGGGCTGGGATAATGGAACAGTTCCTTGCTGATGAGTTAAAACCGTGAGGGAGAATGATGGACTCCTCTTCCCCACAGCCTGTTTTATTTCCAAATGCATGCTAAAGGGAAATACCTGTAGAGTGGTTCTGCTTGTTAAACCTGTCATTTGTTGAGAAAAGGGAGCAACTGGTGTTTTTTCCTGGATCAGGCCATTTGTTTTGTGCTTTTGCCTGTCCCCAGCGACAGGCTGTGCCATGGGCTCCGAGGCAATGCCATTTGCTAACCCAGGGCACAGAAAAGCCACTTCCCTGTGCTCTGCAGGGTATGTCTTTTGTCTGGCTGTCCTATTTGGAGCTGTCATAGCTTATGGTCACGGCATTTCTTCCCCCAAAAAAGGTTACAAATTCTATTTTCTTCTCCTTTTGGCACTCAGTTGGACTCGATGATCCTCGTGGGTCCCTTCCAGCTCGGCATATTCTGGGATTCTGTCACAGTTTGGAGCAGGGCTGTTACAGCACAATGAGACATGTGGTGTGGCAGTGCCCACGCTGGCACAGCAGCAGAGGTGACAGCAGAGCTGCTGCCACGTGGGTGCTCCATCTGATTCCCTTTCCGGGGGCAGTTGGCCATGCCAGGCTGGATCCTGGGCTCTTTCCTGGTTGAATGCCACCTCGGCACATGGACAGAGCTGCCAGCACCCTTGTGTGCCTGAGAAATAGGGGATTAGGAGCTGAGAATGCTGGAAAAGTGGCATTTTGTTAATGCCTGACTTGTGTTTTTGGAAATAAGAAAATACGTGGGTTTTTTGTTGTTTGGTTTTTTTTCCCTAATAACCCTCCTGATTTTTCAAACAGATTTTATAAGTGTTGAATCTGATTTTCTTTTTGAAGCAGTTTTATTATAGCGTTTATTGTACAGACTTAAACTGTCTAGAAATATTATTGGATCACTGAACTGATCTCTGGGAGAAAACATTTGTGTATCTACATTGAATACAGCTGTAAAGCTTTGTAATACAATAACATTTTTATTATCTGAGGATTATTCTAGCCTGGATAATCTCCTAGAATCAGCAAACCAAATTAATAAAGAAATTGGTAATAAGTAGTTTATGAAGTGCTGGTAAATAGAAACAGTGAAGGAGTTTGGGAATAAGCTGGGTCATAACTGTTTCATTTTCTTTGATGTTATTTGTGTTCTGCTACAAATCCAGCTCCATTTGTTAGAAATAAAATCAAATATTTACCAAATGTCTAAAATGACTGAGGTAAAGATATTTTTTGAGCTACTAAATGTTTTTATAACCAAAACAGTCTCAGAAGAACAAAAGTCTCATCTCCTGGGATATGAACAAATGAAGGCTGGACATATCACCTTGAGTCTTTTGAAATATATGGCTTTGATTGCAGTAGTTAAAATCTTAAATCCTTGTTTCATTATGCATTTTAAAACTGTATACCTCTGGGAGACAAAGATATTTGATACTTGAAAGAGCCCTACATGATTTTCTCCCCTGTTTTAAATCTGCTATAGATGGACTTTGAAAAAAAGAAAAAGCATCATATAGAGCAATGCCTTAAACCACTAACCATACCAGATCTGGTTTGAATCAACATGCAAATCACACTGCACTGAAAGGAATTTTAACAACAAATCCATCTGGATCTGTTGTATGATTTGGTACAGTTGATTCATGCTTGTTAATGTATAGAATACTCACTGGATGAAATACTTCTATATATAAATATACTGAGGGTTGAAGTCAGAATCAGTTTCTTAATTGCTGAATGACTTTTTGTCATTCCAACTCTTCATCTCAAAAATAAGGACAAGGTAAAGAAATCCAGAAAAAGGGGGGAAAAAACATCCAACAAAAGCCCCAAGCCAAAACCCTACCCCAAGCTGTTTTCCCCCCCTTTCCTCAGAAGAACAGCCCTTCCACTGACAGAGCATCCCCAGGGAAGTGCCCAGCACACAGTGCTGTCCGAGGCTCTGCAGCCCTGCCGGGGCTCGGGCACTGCCAGCGTGGCTGGGACACCGCACGGTGCCCTCAGCTCTGCCGTGCCCTCCTCGGCGGCAGCTCCTCTCTCTGGAGCACTGAGGGCACCTCAGCTCTCCCGCAAGAACAGGTACCGTTATTTTAACTAATGCATCTCTAACTTTCACGGCCAAGTACAGAAGCATTGTTGTCTGCTCGCTGCCTACAGCCCTGTTCTGGCTTCAAGAGGGACTCAAATTGTGAGGAATCCAGAATGGTTTCATTCCCAGCAGGTGAGGGATGGCCGGACAGCCGCGGAGCCGCCGGGGCCGCTCTGTGCGCGGGCACTCTGTGGGTGCTGAGGGTGTCAGACAGGCGGGCCGGGCACACGGAGGGCAAAGGGGCGTCTGCAGCCCCTGCCGAGGGCCCTCGGCGGCCGGGACAGAACAGGGACCCGCCCGACAGGGGCGCCGGAACCCGCAGGGAACGGGGCCGAGGCGCGAGTGCCTTCCCCGGGCTCGGCAGCCGGCGGGGCTGGGCACGCACAGCCTGCCCGGGCAGGGACAGCAGGGGCAGCGCGGCCACAGCGGCTTTGGCCGCCCCGCAGGGCCCGGGGAGGGCTCGGCCCCCACAGCTCCTCCTGCCCAGGGCAGCGCTGGGGCGGCCTCGGGGGCGGCTTTGCCTGCGAGGAAGGGCAGAGCCCCGGAGAGGAGGGGCCGGCCTGGGCTGCACGGCCGGAACAGCCGATTATCCACCGATTGTCGGCTTTTGGGGAAGCGGAGAGGAGCTCCACGTGGGAGAGTTGGCTTCCGAAAGGGGTTGGTCGTGGAGATGTGAAAACCCCCCAAAGGTGTGACCCCGACCCCTCGTGTGGGCTCAGACCCTCCCACAGCCTGAGGCACCGGCACCTGCTGCCGAGGGGGTTCTTTGCCTCACAGGTTTTGGCTGTCTCTGAAATGTCAGTCAAGAGATATTTCTCACGAAGGTGCCGGGAATGTCACTTTCATTTTAATGTTAGTAATTTCACAGAGTATCAGAATATGCTGGGTTGGAAGGCACCCTCAAAGTTCGAGTCCAACCCTTAGCTCTGCACAGGATCATTCGCAACTGCTTGAGAGTATCATTCAAAAGCTCCTTGACCTCTGGCTTCCTTGCTGCTGTGAGCAACTCTCTGAGGAGCCTCTTCAGTGCCCAACCACCCTCTGGGGTGAAGAACCTTTTTCTAATATCCAACCTAAAGCTCCCCTGAGACTTCCCTTGGGTGCTGTCACTGAAGAGCAGAGATCGGTGCCTGCCCCTCCTCTTCCCCTGCCAAGGAAATTGTACCTGCAATGAGGTCTCCCCTCAGCCTTCTCTGCTCCAACTGATAAAAGAAGCACCAGGTCTGCTGGTTTAAAATTTGAGTGCTGTGGGGCGGTGTTTCCAGTCTGCATTTCTAATGAGGTCTCGTCCCAGTCACAGAAGAAGCTCTTTAGAAGAACGTCTTTGCCTCATTTCATAGAACAAGGAAACTCATCACTCTCTGCTTGTGCAGTCTGCCCCCTGATGAGAGCTGACAGTAGATGTGCCACAGCCACTGGGAGGCTCTGCTGCCTGTCCATTTGACATACTGAACTCACACGACCCTGTCAATTTTGTTTTGCAATGCTGGAATTTTAAATACTGGGTTCCCGAGGAATTACAAGAGGAAGGAGATGAATTTCACAGTGTAAGGTAAACTTGGAATAACACTGTGTTTATGGAAGGTGAAAGCAGTTGAAGGTGTAGTAAAGGTATGTATCAACATTGCAGGGAGATAAGAGGAAAAGATAACCCCCCTCACAATAACTATTTCATTAAAAAGTAGTAATTTCTCATCTTTCCATGTTGATGTATTTTCCAAGTATCGTTGTAGTTGCTTTTCTGTTGTCCTCCCTGATTGTTAAATATTATTATTTCATTTCTCCACCAAGTTCATTTGCAGATGACAGTTCATTATGGGCTTTTTGCTGATGTCTTGAGCTCATACTG
Source organism: Formicarius rufipectus (assembly GCA_013399695.1). Lineage (NCBI taxonomy): Eukaryota > Metazoa > Chordata > Aves > Passeriformes > Formicariidae > Formicarius > Formicarius rufipectus. The sequence goes on along the minus strand of VXAU01005073.1, from coordinate 543,097 downwards.
TGTGTGTTATGTGCTAGAGTTTCCACTCCAGAAAAATGGTATGTGGTCTTGTCTGGTCTAGAGTTTCATTTGTTCCATGTCCAGACATTGGTAAACTCTGTCCTAAGGTACAAGAGCCAGGTGGAGTGGGGTTTTGAGGTCTCTTCCACTATACAACATGGATGTACAGGCCAATAGGACACATTTCCTCCCCAACACGTTTCCCTCCTCCTAACACAGCTTTTATTTATCTCTGCCTCACCGAAAGTTTTGCCACTCTTTGTATAAACAGCAGTGTTATGCTTGACTCAAAATCTGCATGCATGAGAACTTGAATAAATTCAATTTCTTTTGTTTATCTTAAAAGAGGTCACTGTATAGAAGCAACATGCAAGGACATTTAGAGGAAGTAGAAAGAACTCCAGTGGTGCTGTTGTGAACATGTTACTGGAATTTGTTGTCAATTGAAAAATACAAAGCAACTTAATACAATAGCTTGGCCAGGTCTAATTTTGGCTTTGTTTGGTGTCATGCCAAATACTGATTTTTTGTATAATTTTTTAAGTTTTCGTTCTTATGGTGACCATTCTCTATATTTCTATAAATGTATAATATATAAACTATATAACTGTATAATTATGTAAGTGATAATACATACATTTATATAAATGTGTTGTTAGAAAGCATAATTTTCAGCCTGATCCTCATGGATTTGTACATTGAGATAAAAATCTCTCACTCTAGCCTTTCAAATTCCATTTAAGCCATGTTTTGTGAGCTACATAGAATCACGGAATGGTTTGGTTTGGAAGGGACCTTGGAGATCATCTGGTTCCAACCCCCAGCCATGGGCAGGAACGCCTTTGTCCAGTGGCTGAAAAGGAGTAAATGAAAAAAAGGAAATAATGGAAAATCTTAACTATCCGATTGCAAGGGTGCACATACTGAGTAGTGGAAAATACTTCAAGTGGAAAAGCTCTTTTTAGGTGCTGGAATAATTGTATGTTGCTTGAAGTACACGCCTAGAACAGTTTAAACAGTGATTAGAGAGTGTTGCCAGATTTTATCACTGCAGTCATGCGTATAGATCAGTGATCCCCGAGCAGCGCTGCAAAACGTGTGAATGAGGTGCTCCTGCTAAAAATAAACCTATTGAGAGCTGTTTCTAATTGCCACAGAGCACTGGGTAAATGATAATGATTTTAGCAGTACAAAGTTGACTCAGAAAATTTAACTGCAACCTTACACGTCAGTCTTTAAGAGATGCGAAAATATTTGCAGTCTTTCTTTGCTTGCTTGAGCGTTCAGTGGTTAAAAAATAAAGCAAACAGAAAAGAATCCATCACAGAACAAACAGCTTTGTATGGGCAGTGGAGCAGGATGGAAACACCGACTCGACAGGAGGGGTAGTGGCTGCATAAGCCTGGAGAGCACATGTGCACGGTCTTACAAGAAGGCACCATTCAGTGTTTTACAGATGTCACTTAGCATCAGGAGATCTGCAAATGATACGTCTCTGAGTAGCTACAACCTGTCTTTAATCATCCTCAGATTAGCTCATTAAACTTGGAGCCCTTGTGGTTCTGTTTTTGCATCATTTGTAAGAAGTAGTGATGGGTTCTGGTTGTGTTGGAAACACGTGGTAGGGTTACAGCTCTTGGAGTAGACTTTCATTGCTTGGACTTAAGTTGTAAAGCCACTTAAGCAGCCCAAAATATAAAGAGAAATAGCTATGAATTAGTTTTTAAAGAAAATAAAAAGTTCTTAGAACCTCTGGCAACAGTTAAGTGTCCCAGAGCTGATTGACAGAGGGCCAAAAGAACCTTTCCCTCCCCACACTTTGAGAAGACTCATTTTAATACTTCGAGTCTCTGTCATGCCCTTGCACCCCAAACAGAATCTGTTTTCTTTCTTGTAAGAAACAGGTTGTTGACAAAGAGTCTGCCATTGCCACCTCTGCAGTAGTTCCAGATTTTTAGAATATTGAATGAATGGGAACTCAGACCAGTTTCTCTATAGTTCTGTCTTCAGTATGACTTGGGAAAGTGAAACCCTTTCCTCATGAAAAACAGCCTTAAAAATAAAAAAAACTACTTTTTTTTCCCCCCCTCTGTAGCAAATTATTTGATTATCAATTTCTTTATGGTTATTCATACTTTCAGCCAGCTGCAGCAAACTTCTCATTTGCAGGCACACTGAATTTCTGCTCCAGCAAAGGTTTGAGCTATTTAGGGGAACAAATGAACCACTAAGGTTTTTATTTAATGATAAATTTTGTGCCAATATAATTCTTTTTATGACTGACTGGCTTCCTTACATCAGACTCCCTCACAGGGAGATTTACAGTAATATGCAGTACCTCTGACAACTATAATTTTCTAAAACTCTGGGAATACCAGATGAAAGCATAAATAAATATTGATCTGGTGGAGCCCTAAGCAATCCCTGATCAAAACAACAGTGCATTTTAAAACTAGCCCTGATTACTCCTGGACTGTGGTTTTATTCTTCCCAGTCTGAAAATGTGGGGTCTTTGCAGAGTCAGAGAAATATATTGAGAATACTGATTAGATATTAATTTTAATTTATCACTCCAGTTTTTGGACACTTTTATCTCCTGAATTTATATTCAAAACCAGCCTCATAGAAGTGAGAGAACTGTATTGCTGAGGTAGATGGAGGCAGAAGGTTTAGTGACATACTTGTATTAGGAGGCAGAGAAACCCTTTTTGCCATCTAAGCCTCCAATAGAAGGTGTTGGAACTGGGATGTGGACAGGACATAGCCAAATATTCCTGTCACTGCAGCTGTGCTGCCTCAAGTCCTGCACTGAGAGTTGCCTTCTCACTCATTTAATTCACTTTCATCTCTCCTGGTAAAGTTGTTTTGACTTGCTGTACTTTAAAGCTCTTGTGTTTGGGATTTTCCAGTCTCCTTGTTTGCAGTTTGAGTCTTGAAGTTACCTGCAAATAACCAGGAATGGTATCCAATGCCTGGATTGCTTTGCCAGCTTCTGGAGAAGATGGATTTGCTTTTTCTTAGCTCCAGCATTGTGTGTGCAATTCAAAATGACAGAGCTCTTGTTTTAAGACACTTTCATATATTTCCACAGTGGGAAAGCTCTGGGATAAATGTGCTAAAGTGATGTTGGTAGTCTGGGAGGTGAACAATATACTTGTCTTGGAACTACTGCAGGCACTTCAGTGAGCATTGGATGAACAACAGGTATTTTTATCACTTGTAGTAATTAGATTCCATGGCACTCCTATCAAGTGGGTTAGGCTTTTTTTTTTTTTTTTTTTTTTTTTTTCTCATTTTACTTTTTTTTTTTTTTGGCCAGACTTCAATTTAATTCTTGGTGTGTCACCTCCCTAACTTAGGTTTGCCTCCCAAGGAAGTTGCATTGCCCTTTTAATTTCTGACCTGAGCAGCTGCACAGTGTTCCCAGCAGAACTCAGAGACTCAAAGAGTTGCTTTTTGGCTGTTCGTGGCATAATGTACCTCTGAGAAAGAGTATCAGACCCCAGTGGGTTTTCAAATCAGAGTTTATTACATGGGGGAAGCAAACAGAGCTGGATGTGGCAGAGTCCTCGCTCCCTAAAACCGCATCCCAAACACAGAGCAGGGTGGGAGTTTATCCGGTTAGTTCATACATATTCATCACATCATACACATATGCATCTTACAATGTGATGCTAAACAGTCTTCAACATATGGTTCTTTATTGTGTCAGTTCTGTCCACTATAATTCACATATTCCTTGATAAGGTCTCAGGGAAACTAAACAGTTCTACCTTAATTCAAGTACTTCCTTGATAGGGAAACAGAGATCTACTATGATACACATTACCTTGCTAAGGAAGAGGAACTAACCAGTTGTACCATAATTCACACACTTCCTTTGTGGGGGTGTAATAACAACAACTTGTTCCCTTTATGGGGCGACAATGACCTATTTGGCTTTCACTGACACGAGTCATAATGGCATTTATCACAGTACCTTCAGTCTGGTATCACTCTGTTGCATTCCAAAGTGCCCTGAGAACCTGGGCGAGGAGCTGCTGGTGAATGCCCCTGTCCTGGAGCCCTTGGAGGGCTGTCACTGTCCCTGCTCTGCTCCTGTGTGACTCTCACAGCCTGGGGAGCCCTTCCCTGAGCACTGAGGGTGCTGTTCAACGAGGCTGATGGCTTGGACAGTTGCATCTCCACAAATATGCTCCACGCAGTATTCAGTCTCTGCTTACTTGGAATCATCTGCAGAAGGGTTTTAAATGGGTTCTTTGGTGTAAATTCAATTCCATCATTAGACTTGCAAAGCAGAGAGATACCAATGTGTTTGGCTCGATGTAATTATTGGAAGAGGTGTTTGTGTGCATCTCTGAAGGTAATAAAGTTTTCCTGTGCTCTGATTCATGTATGTATTTATTTAGTAAACATTTCCCTTTCAAAATATTTGATTCTAAGGTAAATTAAGGTTATCAGTACTGAGTTATTCAGACTTGAGTGGTACTACAAAATAATTATAAATGATAACAAATGTAATAGCTTTTGTATGCATTATGATTATTATGATTTTTCTGGAATTAGATAATTTTTAATGCTTCAGTTATGTTGGAAGGTGTGTTAGATTTTTATTTTCTGAAGGTGTGTTATATTTTATAATTTTAAGACTAATTTTCAAGTTTCTTGTTAGGGAGTAATACAGAAGATATGAACTTAATTTTATTGATTGTGCAATAAAACCATTTAGATCTAAATAAAGCCAGAGGTGCTAAAAGGTTGGCCTGCTTTTTTTCTTCGACTTTGCATTCATTATATTCAGTCATAATTTATATTTCCAAAATATGACCTGTTTTTTAATTTGTTTTTACTAGGTCTTGCATGCTGTGGCACAAAGATTGCATTGCACCATTCGCTATGTTCATGGTAAGCCTTCCTTCATCTTTTTATATTCCAGGGACTGTAAAGTTATTTTATGAGTCAGTCATTGAAATGGTCGTGAGTTTAGTCTCTGTTTTCTACTGAACCAGTGACAAATCTCCAGATTTGTACAACATCCAGAGCCAAAGTGTGTTTTAAGAAAATATGAAGGACCTGGTAATGGCCCCAAAGTCTCAGTGGTTGTCTTACCAATTGCAGACAGCACAGGACAGGGCCATTTTTTGTAGTTTTAAGTAATGCAGTGACACCTGAATTCAGGACAGGTCCCTAAATGACAGGATATGTGAACAGTAACACAAAAGGCCCAGTGTGGGGTCCAGTGAATCCCATTTTATTCAGGTTCCACGTCTTCAGGCTCTCTATCTATGCTAAGTAGTTCTCCATGGCTGCCAAATTTTTGGCACTTCTTAAAATAACTCTGTTAAAAATATTTCATAAACTCAGTTTGTATAGGCACAATAAGCCCCCATGCTCCTCTGAAGCAGCACATGTTACTTCTTTTTCCCTTCTCTTCCAAATATTAGCAAATTACCACTTTTATCATGATATGAAATTAAACCAGCTCTTGGAATTAAGCCTCACATTTATCAAATAGTTTCAAATAGTTTCCTACTATGTTCTGCTCCTTTTTGAGCAGCTGAGTAGAAAACACAGTCTGTATTTCTGGGTTTACTGATACATATTTTTAAATGAGTTTGTTTTCCTCATGCTTTTTACTGGAAGTAGCTGGAATCCTCATGTGGTTCCACTGCTTAGCCCCCTTTTCTTGCTCCCAAGTTCTTCCTTACCTGTCAAAGGATGTTTGAGCTGCTCAGTGACCTCTGCCTCTGAGACCAGAAGCTAATAAACAGCTTTCCCTGACTGATGGGATTAGGGATGTCAGAGGAGTGGCCATGCCTTTAAGGGACAATCTTTTAATCTTCCCTAGTTCACCTAAGTTCAGTGATCCATTGAAAAAGTGCCTTATTGAGCTGTCAGGGTCATCAGCATTCCCGTTCAGTTAAGCTTATTGGTATTTCTGAGAGTCTGGTCACATCCATAAATGTGCTGCTGCTGCCTCCTGAATAAGAAGGTTTAATCCCAGGACACTCATTGGCATTTCAGCAATCATTCTCCCTTCCCAGTGGGACTCCTTTGCTTTGCAGGGTCTCACGTGGCCCCCAGTGAAGGTTCATGGGCACTTTCATAGATCTTGGCTGAGGACAAGCGCTTTGCATTTAATTACTCATCACTCTGGAGTAAGAGATGATGCAAGAGCAAAAGCTTAACATCTGTCAGGTCTTTTATGCCCAAGCTTTTTTATTTGATTTCTTTTTTTTTGGTGGTGTTTTATACACTTTTCCACATTCTAGTAGCATTTCCATGTAATGCATGAGTTTTGTCCATAGTCTTCTGTACGAAGTAGTGATATTTGAAGCAGTTTTGCTGGTGCTTCTGGAGTTTTGGAAAGGCTGTGAGGATCTGAGCTCTGACTCTGCAAATTTAATTAATCTCAGAGCCCCAGAGAGGCAGTTAATAGCTCCATTAATAATTTCACTTTCTTATGTTCTCAGTTTTAAAATATTGGACCAATATTTTCTGCTCTGAGTGCCTTTTATTCTAGCAGGAGTCCTTTGCAAGCTTTGTAGATGTTCTCTGAAGCAAAGGTTCATAATTTTCCTTAACACAGTCACTGTGCAAGGGCCCAAGCTTGGCACTGTTTAGCTAAAATGTTTTTTGCAACAAATCCAAGAAACTGTTGTCATCTCAAGGGTTTGTAGTTAAAGTTTACTAATGCAAATTGGTTTTGAGTCAGGCAGGCCTGACATTATTGTTGCCTCTCTTTTGAAAACACATTTTAGCAAAGCTATCATCAAACCCCAGATACATTGAACTATCACTTTTTCTGATTTTGATGGAAGTAATCATTATATGATGTCCAATTTTTCTTTAATGAGAGGCAGAAAATGATGATTAAAACAGAGTATTAAAAATTCTGCTCACAAAATACTTTGTGAAAGGGAATCGCAAACCTAGTCCCAAAAATCTTCAGAGATGAAATTGCTTTGGGCTTTCTTTTATTTCTACTTTATATTCACAAAAATAAATTTGGTTAAAGTGGCAATCAGAGGGATCAATTACAACTGTCAGTACAACTATTACTATTTTTAAACAGGAAAGTCAGTTTACAGTTCATACTTTTGAAGACGATGCAGCGTAACTTTTGTGTTTGTACTCTCTTGGCAGAGAGTTCTGTCCTGTAGGAAGAACTGGTGCAAATATAAATGGCTTTTTAGTTGAGATTCAAGGCTAAGTCATACATCTAGATGCATAAACACACAGTTGATCTTTTATTGTCTAACACTGTTCATTCTGGATGACTCTGAAGTTTTCAAAATAGTTTTCTCAGTTTGCAGCTTCTGATTGGTATAAACCCCCTGAGCTGTCCCTGCCCAGTTTATTCTGAGCTGCCACCAACACGTGGATTGAGCCTGGCATTATTATTTACCTCCTGATGGATGGCTTATCTGATTAGTGTGGTTTGGGGATTGCAATTACTTTGACTTGTTTGTCATCTTTTGTGTGCTGCAATGTAATTTTTATTAGAATTCTCTCGAAGAATGCAGTTTATGTTGGTGAATGCAATGGGAGTAAAACACTGGTGAGTACAGGGAGTACAGGGAGTGGTTCCTCTACTGCCTGTGACCCTTGTTGTGTTCCTTCTTTCTGTCCCAGAAAGACCTCTGGTGGCAAGATGGGGTTTAATAACAGACTTTTGAAAAAAATGCTGTGTATAAATAGGAGTTGTCTAACTTTTGGCAGAGATGGGGCTTTTGATTGCAGGTGTTCATAATTAGATTAATTTACAGCGTGGATCAAGCCGATGGAGGAGGCCTGGAAAACTGACTGAGAGCTTATCAAATTAGTGAAGTAGAGCAATTAATCACACAGACCTTAACTGTTTGGTTTCTTTTTTTAATTGCCATCTTGAGCAGTGTGCTTTCAGCTTCCATTAAGGAAGGCATTTAATGCCAAGCTGTGTTTGGTGAGACAGTTCCCGTGTTGTCTCCTCGTGATGTTCCTGTCTTGAGAAGTGTCTGTTGTGGTCATGCACGGTGCCACCAGCATGGTGCTGCTTTCAGAGCCCACTGGCATTCCCAAGGCACAATGTCCTGTAAAGAAAATCATAATAATTAGAAACCTATGCCAGTGTTTCTCATTCTCTGCGAAAGTATCTGGGCTCTGTCCTAAACTCCTCTGTCCAGGTAATGCCCGCCTGCCTAACAGTGTTTGCTCCTTCCTGTTGGCACCATTACACCAGCACTTCTAAATGGCCTAAATTCTCAACAGAGACAGCACCTGACACTCAGTGATAAGTTTAGTATTGGTCTAAGTCAGAAAAAAAAAAAAGTAATTTGGAGTTTTAATAGTCAAAAGTTTTTCTACTCTCAACAACTGGCTGAACTCCCATGTAGTTATTTAATTATTATTATGGACTGAGAACAGCACCTCTGCAGTGTATGATCCTCTCCACTACTACGTGGGCAAGGTAGACATGTAATTTTATCTCAAAAATAACTTGTCTGTGAAAGTATTCAGTAGGCAACTCTTCTGAAATTTCTGGTTTCATGATGATAACAAGTACCCACTGAGGTGTTTAAAAAGCATCTTAAAATCATGCTTTTAGGAGTTCTTTTTAATTACTAGCAAGTTCATTCAGTGTGGGGAGTGCTGGGCATATTCATACAGATTTTCCTTCTATCTGAATCCATTTGTAAATGATCTGGTATTTTTAGGTTGACTTTTCCTGCCTTTCACTGCAGGAAAAATGAAGGTTCCATAGTTTTACATGAAGAATGCTTTTTCCTTGTCTCATTTCACAATAAACTTCTCTGGTCATTGTCAGGTTTGGCCCTGTCAAGTTGGACTGAGGCCCTGTAACTCTGACATGGAATATGGAGCAGTGATCTCTCTCCAGACATGACCTTCCCACTTACCTTTTCTTTCTCTTCAAGAGGTGAAATGATTTCCTTTCCCACATCCACAGTGAATCCTAGAGCATGTGAGAAGCTGGGGAAGGATGAGAGTTAACACTTCTTCCAAAGCTGGAGAAAGATGATCTGATGAGAATGAGACCTCCTAAATACTGAATTGTCTCTTGTGTAGAGGTTAAATATAAGTTTCTTTAAATTTGAAAGATCATTCCTTGTGTCTTCCTTTGAAAAATACCCAATGAACATTCCAGCATGTGAACTTTGGGAATTTATATATAAGAATTTTATCACAACTTAAAATGCTGCTGCAAAACTGTTTTCTCCTCTTTCTAAATTCTCAGCCATTTTATCTTAAATATCCAGAAATGAAAATCTTAACCAGGGTTATCAGCTTGGGTCAAGTTTTGAAATCCCTTTTAAACATTTGGAGGGCTATTTGCTTGCCATTGACACTGAATACTTCAAAAACCAAAATATCGAGTGCTTAAGGGTTCTATAGAATCCTTGAACAGCTTGAAGATTAAGAGGAGGTATCTGGGTAACTATTTTAGGATTTTGGGGGATTGGTCATCATGTTTGCCTTCAGAAGATGAAGGATAGATCTAAAACCTGATGCATGTAAGCTGCGTTTTCTTTTATAGCTGTGGAAAAGTTGTCTCTCATTTTTCTGATGTATTTCTGTCTCTTGCCTTGATTTTTGAATCACTGAAAATAAGTTACAACTTCAATTTTAAGCACTCTGGAAAACTGACAAAAGAAGCCTGTAAATAGGAGTAGTTAACACCCATCCCAAATGGTGCCTTTTTCTGCTCGTTTCAATACAGAGCTGTTCTACCTAAAAGCACGTGAAAATATTTTAGACAACATGTGTGTGTTTTCAAAGTGCTTGAATCCCATCAGCTTTTCCTTGGGAAGGCTGGAGGGCTGTCCTAAACATTATCCAGATTCCTCTGGTAGTAATCTAAACCCAAGAACTTTCCCACATTTCTGTTTGGGGTCTCTGAACAAGATCCTGGATGTGGCTGATAAATGGATCAATAGAGAGGAAGGAATGATGGATGACTTGTAAAGCCAAACGTTGCTTCTGAGCAGCTTGTGCTTGTACAAAATCCTCAAGTACAGAACTCAAGGAGCGTGTTTTGCTTGGTGGAGGCTTGGATTGATTCTTTTATCACTCTGCCAAACATAAACTGACCGTATTTCACTGTCAAATACTGTCTTGTAGCAAAATGTCTGTTTCTTGTGGTGTTGTGTCAAGGCCTAAACCTACAAATAAGACATGACATAATTCATAAATCAGAGCTGTTACTGCTGGCGAGTTGGAAGTGCTGTTTCTGCATTCCCAGCCTTGAGGGCGGTGTCTCAGTTTATTGTGCCACTTTGTGAAAACTCAGCAGCATTTCTGCAGCGTGAGGACAGAGCAGCCTCCACTCCCCGTGAGGCTGCACACAGCGGGGTCCTGACAGCACCGTTTCAGTAGCTGGTAGAAGAAACATCGAGACACGAGATCAAAGAGACCTCTTGGTTCCGGCTCTGTGATGGTTTTACTCGCGGTGCTGTTGGGGTGTCCTCAGAGCTGTGGCCCAGGGCAGCGGCTGGTTCTCGGTGGGCCACGTGGGAAGTGCCCTCTGAGTGGGGCTGAGCTGAGCTGGTGCTGCTCCCCGGGGCTCTGCCGGCTCAGGGGATGTTGGCTCTGTGCAGCTGGGGGCTCTCTCCTCGCTGGGAACCAACACAGCGCTCATCTGGGGAGCAGGGAGCTCTTCTCCACATAGTTAAGTGCTTGGAAATTCAGATGTCTCAAGGGCGTCCCCATGGGCGTATGAAGCAGCTCCCTGACTATTCCAGAGGGAACTGCAGCTTTGTCTTTGCTGCACAACGAGCCTGGTCATGAATTTGAAACTACTTCTGCCTTTTGAATTTTTTTGCCAGTGATGTAATAAAAAGTGTGAAGTATCAGCTGGAAAAAAAAAAAAGACTTGAGAGCCATAGGAGAAGGGAGAGAACTCATATTGTGTGTTAATAATTATATTTAAGCCATTCCTTTCATTTAATTGACTCTGTCTGTGTTCGGCTAGTGGCAATGTGTCACTACCATTCCAAGTAGAAAAGAGGTGACACATTAATGGTAGTCAAGAGTGATAATCCTTCTCAGTCTTATTTCCTATAGGACATATGCCTTTATTTGCAATTTTGTTTAATATTTATTATTAGTTTGGGCTAACTGTTTATTATCTTTCATAATAGCTTGTGTGTGACATAAAGGATGTATTTTGTCCAGGGTGCTTAATCAAGGTCATTGTTATTTTTGGTTTGGCAGTTGGGTTTTTTCCTTCCCCATGAAGTGTATTGTTTTTCTTTGAGAACCTTGATGTTGTAGATGAAAAGCAGTATCCAGTAAAAAGGAGGTGGAATAAAATCCCCTTTTATAATGGTCTGAGGTTCATGGCATGAATACATCTATTTTAATTTTTTTTTAACTTACTGTTTTCTATCAAGTAAGAATACTTTTACATTTGCCTAAACACTGAATCAATATTTCCAGCAAAATAATTCTTTTCCTCAAATTTCCTTTTTAATAAAACACAGCCTCTTTGAACTCCACAGACCTCACCATCTGTTACTCAATTTTCACTCCATAAAATTTTGCTGACATCTGTTTAATCAAAAATATTTTTACAGTCATGGAGAAATTTCATTCAAACTCGTTATTATACTGTTCCTATATGCCAAACAGAAAATATGAGAATAATGAACAGGAACTTATGGAAGAGGAGAGGAAACATGAAAAGAAGTTTGTTCCCACTTAGGGCAGCACCGGGACTGGGGGGTGACGGTCCCACCTCTGTGGTGGTCCCACAGGTCACTGCCATGGACACCCTGGGACAGCTTTGGCCAGCTTGGCCAGGTCTGGCTGCTCCCCCATGGCTGGAGTTTTGGATCAGCTTGCTGGGCTTAGATTTGGAAAGCCAAGACTCAACTGATGAGGTTTGACAAGCCTGTCTTTGTTCTGTGCCCTGCTGTTCTCATCCTTGGCCCTCCTGCCTTTATTCCCTCTCTCTGTTGGAGATCCCTCACCCCCAGGAGCTTCTCCATGGACTCTCCTCCCCTGCACAGCCAGGACACCTGTGGGACATTAGAGGAGCAATCCAGAGAGAAGAGACAGATGCTCCTCTTGGATCCATCCCCTCTGGTTCTCCTGCCCCTGGGGTGTTCATGGTCTCACTGTTTTCCCATCAGTGCCCCTTGTGCCAAGATTTGTGGGTGCTGCCAGAGTCACTGAAGAGCTGGAGTGAGCAGCAGTGACCACGAGCAGCAAGGACTTCTTTTTAATCTGTTTTTGTAAAGGAAATGAGCCATATGCAGTTCCTGTCTGTCTATCAGTCTGTTTATTTGGTTATCTGTCAAGCTTGATTAGGAGATTTTCATCAGAGTTGTGCTCTGACAGTCCCTTCCCCTCTCCCATATGGCATTAAAAATTAACATATTTTTCAAGCAATAATTTGTACCATTTGATAACCAGGTGACTACAGGCTTTTGTCACTGTGCCTCTTGGTTATCATAGTTTGTTTAGCAGTTCTATGGGTTTGTTAAGGCTCGAGGTGTTGTGCCACACATTCTCGACTTTGGAGAAGTATCAGTGTTGTGGCTTTTCAGTTGTTTGTTTTCTCGGCTGCTGTTGGGGTTGGTGTACAGGCAAACTTTCCCTTCCAGAATGATTTAGCTGTTTACCTCAGATTGGTATTGTTTTGCATGGAAACGGAATTGATATTTACGACTGAGTAATACATTTAGAATAGTGGGTTTTAATTGAATCTGCAGCAGAATATGCTGATTAACTTGAATTTAATGACAAGGAGCAATGCTTTTTAAATTTTTCATGCAAATCCCATTACCTGCAGATGCCGTATTTATTAAACTGAAATTATCTCATATTTTAAAATAATATTTTGTTCCCTTTCCTGAAGAAGAAAGTCAAGTTGTTGTTGACAATTTTACTGATTAGCTAGACAAAAATCAATTGAAATGAAACATGAGTATAATTTTGTAATGCTTAGACCCCTTCCCTGATCCTTTGTTCTCCAAGATCCTATTTATCTGCCTCAAAGTTTTCTTTATTCCAAGTGATTTATTAAGATATGCTTGAAAGAAAAACATCTGGAAGCATTCTCTGGTTTGTTTAAAACCTTCAGTTTATTTGGACGGAGAACTTTTCAGCTGCTCTTTCCAAAGCCTTGAGAGCAAAGTGAAAGCAAAGCTGAAATGCCACTGTTTATTTCTTTGGGCTTTTCTGATGGCAGGTTACAAGGGGGGAGTTTGTTTTCTGACCATTTCGCAGATTGTTTATGGTAATGCGCATGCTGTAGAAGTTTAAGCTCATATTATAACCAGAAGAGGGTTTGGCTGGATGTTAAAAACTGAACATGCTCTTTGTTTTGTGGCTGACAAAATTAGATTGCCGTCGTCTTTGCTTCTAATGAGCTGAGCAGGAAAGCAAAGCGGCCCACCTCAGAGTGATCCATGTATGCTGCTCCTTCAGCAAACGTCAGCTGGAAGGACTGTGATTGATTTTGGATGTTTGTGTTGATGTGAAGGTTGGGTAGGACCTAAAATGCAAAGCCTCAGCAGCCGCAGTGCTTTGTAAGCTCCGAGGGGCAGGACGAGGGCTGGAGCATGGTGTCACCTGCCAGCCCCATCCAGGCACTGTTCTCCTGGTTTTTGGTCTTGCTGGGATCTGTCTTTTGCTGACATTTAGAACAAAGCAAACTAAACTGAACCATGGCAGAAAAACCTACTGGGTATAAGGCATAAGCTTAGGCCTTCGATGGAGGAAGAACATTTTGCAGTGAATTCCTCCTCTCCTCAGCACAGGCAGTCGGGAGGGCCCCGGAATGTCTCTCCAATGACAAAATGCAGGAGCAGTTCCCAGGTACAGCAGATCACTGTCACCCTCAGCAGATGCTGCTGCTGCTGCCAGAGCCACAGAGGGAGAGCTGGAGTGTGCTGCATTGCAGGTGGAGGGCACTGAGGAGCAGTCCTGCTTGACTCTCACTCTCTTCTCACCCTAATTCTCCCCTTATTCTGTTCTAATCCATTCTGCTTAAGATCACAAAGAGATCGAGGGGATGGATGTACCAGGCTGGTAACCTTCACCGGGTGCAGCAGACAATGGAATAAGAATCACAATGAAAAAGCAGCTGCTTTGGGGACTGTTTCTGTTTGTTTGTTTGTGGGTTTTTTTGGCTGTGTGGCGTTTGGTTGGGGATTTTTGATTTTTTTTGGGTTTTATTTTGGTTTGACAAGAGAAGCAGCTGTCCTGTAGAAACCTTTAGAGAGCCAAGTAGTGCCACAGTCCATAGGCAGGAGAAGTCCGGGAAGGATCAGGTCCCTGTTACCAAACCTTGTCTCTTTAGTGACAGGCAGTGGAACGAGGTGTTTGTTCAGTGTTCCATGTTGAAGCTCTTAGAGGGTGTTTTAAGACAAGATTCTTATATAGAGACTATAGAATATATATTCTTATATTCCTGTTATAGAGGGCTTTTTGATATGGGTTGAGGTAGCAATACACGGAATGTCACCAACTCTTGCCTTAGAGATGAGGCATTTCCAAAGTCAAGCTTTGCCAGCTGAGAAGAATAAGCAGACATGGGCAAATCAGAATGTTTTGATAATAAACACTTTGATTTATTTTAGAATAGTTTGAAGGAGATGGTAAACAAGCAGAAGGAACACCATAATCCTGGAATCCTGACTGTAAAAACTTCTAGCTGAGGAAGATAAATTCCAATTTCCTTAAGAACACAGACCATCACAATGAAAGGATAAGTTATACCATGAATTAAAACCTAATTAGAAATTAGAAATAAAGTGGGGGAATTAAATGACCTATTACTAATGCTGCAAAAGTGCTTCTAAGATGCCCTGGGGATCAAGAATTTAATGGTGATTTGTTAGCGAATTGCTAAAGTTAAGAAAAAACCTTCAAGTTTCATTGGGAGTCTTTTTCTGGCACTACAGAATTTTCCCTGAAACTCTATTTTCAAGGGGTTTGTTTTCACATATTCGAAACAGAGACTTTAAGAATTGTTTCTGTAATTTAACTCATTATTCCCACTTTTAATCTTGGCCAGTTTTTAAATATTCACCCTGCGTTTTGTATTCAAGTAACCCATTTGTTTATCAAAGACTTATTTCCCCTAATCTTTTCTTAATTGATGGCCTGTTTTGAGATTTGGGGCATAAATGTGTATGGATCTGCTTCCCATGGTATCCATTCAGTGAATGCAAGAAGTAAATTGCCATGAGAAATTGTTTCCTGGGTGCCATTATCACTAAAATCTCTTTTTTTTTGATTTTATTTTTTTTTTAATTGTTGCTTTGCCATGTCATCAGTGTAATTTGGCTTGAACTTTGTTAGGCAGAAGGAAATGCTCTTTCACTGATGGAGAGATTCCATCTTGCTGAAAGAGTGAAATTTGGACCCTGCTCTGCACAGATGCTCCTGTGATACATCTGTGCCCAAAGGTGGCACTCTGTGACTTCCTCAGGACCCTCTTGGAACTGGTTTTTATGAACAAACCAATAGTAATACTTTGTCAATAATATATTTTCTTCACCCCTCAAGTTTAAAGACAAAAAGTTATCTTGATTTCCACGTTCCATGTCTTTGCCAAGTTCTAGAAGTGTCTCCAAATAATGCTTCCAACATTAGAACTGTTGGAGCAAGTCCAGAGGAGACCATGAAGTGGATTAGGGGACTGGAGCACCTCCCCTATGGAGACAGGCTGGAAAAACTGGGGCTCTTCACCCCAGAAAAGAGAAGATTGTGTTGAGGCCTCACAGCACCTTCCAGTATCTGAAGGGGTGACAGGGGAGCTGGAGAGGGACTATTCACCAGGAGCTGGAGAGACAGGACAAGGACAGTGGGTGCAAACTGACAGAGAGGTTTAGGTTGGATATTGGGAAGGACCTGGGAGGGTGGGCAGGCCCTGGCACAGGGTGCCCAGAGAAGCTGTGACTGCCCCATCCCTGGAAGTGTCCAAGGCCAGGGTGGATAAACCTGGAGCAACCTGGGCTGGTGGAAGGTGTCCCTGCCCATGACAAGGGGTGTGGGATGAGATGAGCTTCGAGATCCCTTCCAACCCAAATCGTTCTTGGATTCCGTGATTGAAAATAGGGTGAGGGTTGAGCATGGTTGTTTCCTGCTCTGTCTCCTGATTTCCAGAAGACAGGAGCTTTTCAAAAACTTTCCAAGCTCATAGTCTGCAGCCATATGTCACATTTTGTGAATTGTTTGGGGTTTTTTAGTGCCCTTTTCCTAACCAAACTCACCTTTAGAACCCAGCTGTCTTTCCTATAATGGTTTCCCTGATTCCCACCATCCCTCCAGGGCACTGCTGTAGTGTTTTTGTAAGTAGGTGAAGGAGAAACTAAACCAGGTTCAAGGTGACAGTAGCCCATTGACTCCTGAGCCCAGGCCCCACCCCAGGGGGAGGATTCCCAGGGAAGTGAACACCCCCCCTGCAGTCCATTGTTCTGCATTTCCCCCTCTTCCTCTGTGCTTTGGTTGTTGAAGCTCCAGCTCAGGTGTTGGTGGGGTGAACACACAGCCTGGCTGAGCCACGTGGTAGTGCCATCTCCTCATGCAGTAAATCAGGCACAACTGTCCCATGCCAGATTGCGACTTGGGGGGATGAAAAAATCTGGAGAATAAAAGGGTGTAGAAGTAGAGTTTAGAAATTATGTTGGTTTTCAGTTGGTTTACATAAAAATGGCACCATGACCCTACGTGGTGTGTGCTGTGTTGGTCTGGTGGTCTTTGAGGAACCTCATGAGAAACTATGTAGGAAAAACACAGAGAGAGGAGAGGGAAGATAAATGATGATAAATTAAAGAAATTACTGGTTTTGAGCTTGTGTTGATTTATTTTTAAAATACAGACGTTTGCAGAATAGTCTCATAACTTTGTCATTAATTTTCCACCCCAACTTTGGCCACAACTCTTTCTTCAGGTTTCCCACAAATCAGTGACTAGTTTTAAATACAATAATCATTTTCAGATGAACTTATATTGAAAGATACTTCCAATTTTTGTTTTGTGGCTGATTTAAAAACTTTTTGTGTTAAAAGTGAAGTTAAAAATACATGCAAAAATATGAAGTGTCCTTTTTCTTTATAAAGTTAATGGAAGGTATTCACTTTACACTGAGGTATGGGAGAGAATGGGAACAGTTTTATTTTTTTCTATAAGTAGTAACTTCATGGGATTATAATGTCATATTTCTTGATAATACATAAGTGCTTTTACTCCTACATGTACCTTCACAAAATGTAAATTTAGTGAGTCACATTCAAAGTACAAAGGCACTGGGAGTTTGAAGGATTATTTTGCTTTATGCAGCAGAAACCATTATTTGATATCAAGCCTCAAAACTTTTAAATCTTCAAAGTTACAGAAGTATTGCAGTAATTATAGTAAATACTATGAATAAGCTACTTGGTTGATATCTAAATTTAGTTTATGAAGAGAATTAATAGACACTTTTGTTTTACATTTGTAGAATAATTTTAATTAGAAGCAATTAAATAAAATTACATTACTCCAAAGTAAATTGCTGCTTTCCAAATTTCTTTAAATCTATTTATATTCCATTAATACGTGAAAGCTTACAGCAATTAAAGTTTGCCTTGTTTATATTCCATAGGAAGAGCTAGAAAATGAATTCAAGGAGTTGAAGTTCCTCTCCATGTGGAAGGGTTTTACTGGAGGGCACACTCAGACTCCTCTTAGTCACAGCCTTTGCTTCTGCCCGGGTTCCAGCCAGCAGGCAGAGCTACATGGACAACTGATCAAGCTCCAGTTCTAAATCTGTAACAGTGGTCATGGTGTTGGTGTTGTCTTGATGATTTATGAAGTTGATATTTCAATTTAAGGAAACATCTGAAGAAAAAAAGGGCTCCTAGAAATGTAAGCACAGGAAGTGTTTCTGCTGAATTTTTTTAGGGCATGATTTTAAGAGTGACACTAAATTTCTTCCTTTTACACTAATATTTCAGCAGCTTTCTTTTGGCATCAGTACTTGCTGATGAAGTCCAGGGACAAAGCAGTCCCTCTAAGAGTCTGTCTTTATGTGCCTTGTGACTCAGCCATAGGTCCTTCACAGAAGGCAGTGTTTGGTTCCGGAACAGCATCTGTGCAGAAGAACAATGAGCAGAAAATAACGAGTGGGATGCCTGGAATTCAGTTTTATGGCCTCAATGGTTTGAAAAGAACAAATTGGTTATCCACAAGCTGAGGACAGAAGGAGAGAGCTTTCTGCTGCCAGGAGTAATTACAGCTTGAGAGGGCCTTGCCAATCAGAAAGGGAAGTGAACTGGCCCAAATGTGTTGGCCATCACTTTGAGGAGCGTAAGAAAATGTTGTTTTGGCACTTGGTCTGAAATGGCCTTTCCTTCTCCCTGAGTGGGGACTGCTGAACGAGCTTGTGTGTAGCAGGCATTGAGCAACAGCATTTAGTGCGGGGTTCAGCTTCTCTTTTCTGGAAGTTTTGAACATTTTTAGAGACGAAGAACAGGTTTTCACACAAAGAGGTTTGGGTTTTCTATATGGAATTGTCACTGCTATTCTGTCTTCTTATTCCTTAGGCAACAGAAATACTCAGATATGTGTATTTTGAATATATTCTCTGTGTATGCCTGCACGGACCAGCAGTAGTGTTAAGATCCAAGTGCTTGGAGCTCCAGTATGGCAAATGAATAATGCAAGTGTGATTGTAAATATGATAAAGTTGACTTTAAAATGATGGTTTTGAAATCATTATTACAGTTTTGTTTCTGTTTCATTTTTTTTTCCCATTTCTTCTTTGTGATTCTTGACCATCCAAAGCCAAGAAAGAAAAGCAGAAACAAATTGGCAGTTTTTTATATAATATAGAGCAAGGAACTTTGAGCTACATTCTAAGACAATTTAGATGTGTTTTTTACATCTGTTCCTCTTTGCATTCTCATACCTTTGTCTTCTTGGAGCCCATCCATATAATATTTTTAAAATTAGGATCAGTAAATTCTCCTCTGCCAAGATCTCCAAAGTCTGTAACAGCTTTAGGAGTGTGGACCTGAGTCCACTTTGCTTTTAGTACAGGATAGCCTGCTTCCTCTGGAAGGAGAAGGTGTACAATGATAGTAAATTAACACTGTATATATATATATTTATGTAATTTTTATATATATTTATAGATAACATATATATTTATATGTTTACACTTAACCCCACCTGTTTTGCAATGTAACATGCTGCAATATGAAACAATTTTAAATTGTAAAAACTGATGATGTCTTCTGGTATAATCCTAATTATGGTACAAATAAAAGAATTTCCTGGCATTTAGTTCTTGCTACATTTAGGCTGCGACAGGTCAAACAGCTGTGGTATTATAGTTTGGGTTTGAGGCTGATAATTAAAATGAGTAAAATCCAGGTCTAATAGCTGGCAGTAAATCTACTAAAGTAACTTTGAGGCAGCAGGCAACCACACATTTAAGTGCTCTGAACAATGCAGGTATTTATCCCAGGTGGTGATGGCTAGAAATGGGCAAGAAATGCCTGTTTGCATCCTAAGGAACATCACTTTTGCCATGACAAGCTGTGCTTGAGAAGACACAAGTGGGGCTGCTGTTGCTGCAGGAATCCCAGCGTGGAGCTTTGCTGAGGTTTCTCCTCAGTGTGTCGTTGCCAGGATTGATGGTTATCCACCTTCCCATCAGAAAGGCAGATTTCCATGCCTGGAAAAAGCAGCCAAACTGATAGATTTTGTTATGGTTTGTGCTGTAATCTCCATAACTGCACATAAAGTTTAAGGGTCCAAAAAGTCCTTAATATTATACTGCAGGACTGAATATTCTCATTTATTCAAGAAACTAAATGTAGTAGAAATTTGCCTCCTGCCCTGATGGGTTGTTACATTAAAGACATAAAGGCTTCTTACAAGAACTATAAGCATCACTTCATAATATGCTCTTTTACACTGCTTTTCCCACTCTTGGGAATGGCTTGTGCCAAGCTGCATCAGAGCAGCAGTTCCATGTATCTGCCCTCTGTAGAAAGTACATGGAAAAGGAGGTTTGTTACTGGGACTATGAATTGGAACACCTTTCTAATGTGATTGTGGATGTCCTTTGTGCCGTGTATTTCATGTACCTGAGTGCATTTTGATATTGTTCTGAAATCGACTACATTTCACGCTGTCACAAAATTTACTGCTTATTTTACTCACTTGACAGCAATATTTTTTTTTCACCTACCGGGAGCGAAAAAGTCTATTGCTCAGGATTTATTCTTTTAAAATTTTTTTTCTCTTCTTGGTTAATAGAACATTTTCCATGGAAGCTTTGACTTCCTTTCACATCTTCAGGGATTAGGACCAAAAAATACAATTTAAAATTGATTACTTTTGTTCTTAGTACTTTTCTTCTTGTCAAATCAAATTTGTGTTATGTATGAAGTACAAGTACAGTTGAAAATTTCTAGCTCTGTTTTATTCCATATTTTATTGTGTTGCTTTTGGTACCTGTTACATAACAGGACATTAACTAGACTGTCTGTTTGGTTTCAAAGTATGAAGAGGATGATGGTTAAACATCTATCTGTGCAAACAAGAATTTCAGCAGCTTTTGTATAGTGTTATTTAATGCCCATCCAATTACCTCTATTTTAATAGCACATGAAATAAGCACTGTAACATACTGTATAGCAGACTAGTTAATAAGTTTTTTGTTTTCATAATTTAAATTTTCCTTTCATAGTTTTTGATAAAATTTCCTCAAGTTTTATGTGAAGTCATCTGATGTTGGTTTATGTGTGCTGGTAACTCAGGTTATCTTCCAACTCCCACCTTGAGTTGCTCATGGTATTCAGTTTTCATTTTATCATAAACGAATGCTGTATATCAAGCATCCTTGTTCGGTCAAATAAAACCACTTCAGGCTTTTCTCATTTTTTAATATAACATGATGTTGTGAACTTACTCAAGTTGCTTCTAGAGCTTGATCATCAGTAGCTGTTACAGTCTTGCAACCCAGACAGCTCCCAGTTGTTATGAGTTGAGGGTATTTTTGAAAGAAGGAAGATCAGTAGGCGTGACCATTCTACTGTTATAAACTGAGCATGGGACACCTTCAAACGTTAGAGATGTTTTTAAGGTTTTAATGAGTGAACCTAATTTCAAATCCCCACTAAGCAGAAGGAGAGGCTGCAGGTCTTTGCTGTGAAGGTGTTCAGCTTTCCTGACCGAGTCTTGAGTGTTTCTCGAGGTTTGGGTGGACACTGGGTGAAAACCACCACAGCCTTCCGTGAGCAGAGCATGGAGCTCTGCCCGCCGTTCCCTGCACCCTCCAGGCCCTGCCAGGGTCCCCCACCAGCCTGGGCACAGCATGGCAGGGGAGCAGGAGTCAGGTGTTACTTGTGACTGCAGCAGCTTCTCTTGGTACCTCAGCCAAGGCTGCTCCCTGAGCAAGCTCTTCTGGAAGCAGCTCCTTGTGTGCCAAGAGAACTTGACTGTATTTGGAAACATCCCTGGGTAAATCCCAGTCACTGGAGACCTGATTGTAATCAGTGGGTGTGACAGTGGCAATTAGAAGTCATGGCAAGGGGGTGGTGAGAGGACAGGCTTCACTGGCAGCTGTGCTCCTTCTGAGTCTCATCTTTTCTCATTTTCCTGGAGACCAGTCCAGAATTCTTTACTGTTTTCATCACTTTGCCACATGCAGTTGTTTCTGAACAAGGATCCTCTGAACTAGAGAGTTCCCTAATCTATTTCTTTGTCAAGGTTGTCCTTGCAAGTTCTCTTTTTATTGTTTTCTTTTACACTTCAGCCAGGAAAATTCATTTCAGAATGATGCAGGAAAAATCTCTAAATAACCACATACTTTATACATCAAGGCACATATAAGACTATTCAAAAAGATTTAGGAAAATGAGATCAACTGGTTTAAATTTTCTTTATGATTATACTGCAGAACAGTTCATAAAGATGGTACAAAATTGAACTCCCAACAAAATAGACGCTCACAAAAAAACCCACTGCAGACTAGACTGCTTCATTTTGTATTTATGATTGTTGGCAATTTAATCTGTTACATTGTTTGTAGATAAATATCTCTCCTTGATTTGTTCAGTCAGTGCTTGTCTCAGTTGATGGTCTAATGAAATTCTAAAATAAAATGGAGCTTGATGCCCATGGCAGAGTTCTTGCTGTAGTGCAGTTTCTTTTATCTTCCCATTATGGAAAAAAAAAAAAAGGGGGAAAAGAAATCATCCCACAATCACTCAGCATTTG
Organism: Formicarius rufipectus; assembly: GCA_013399695.1. Classification (NCBI taxonomy): domain Eukaryota; kingdom Metazoa; phylum Chordata; class Aves; order Passeriformes; family Formicariidae; genus Formicarius; species Formicarius rufipectus. The sequence continues at coordinate 520,873 of VXAU01005073.1, read as the reverse complement.
AGGAGCTCAAGTTCTATTTTCCATATTTCATCCAAGTCCATGCAGATTTCTCAAGTCTGCAGAGCTTGCAGTTGCTTCCTGAAAGGGAGAAGATGCACTTAATTAGTTGATGTTCTTCTGACACCAATAATAAACAAACCATTATGTTATACTTGTGGGGTTTGTTTTGCAGACCTTGGGGATGACTATGTATCTTTGTATTCTGTTTTTCTGCTAAGCACCTAGTATTTGTTCAGAAATAATTTACAGAAGCATGAATAATTCTAGTATTTCAGGGTTTTATATATGTGTATGTACACCCTAATAATTCTTAGCCTTCTTAGATCTTGATTATCTTCACCGTCCTGTTTAAAAATTAGTCTGGCAATTCTATGCCTGGTCTGTGAAAGGCAAACCTCTTTGGAAACGTTCTCAGCCAGGCATTTTCTGACTTAAATGACCAAACAAAAGCTGAATTATTTCATTTGTACATGCCATGTGTCTGCTCTAAGATCAGGACAAGTGCTCAGTCAATAGAATCTAAAATCAGTGTTGTGCAAACACAATTCCTTCCTCCCTGAGGTTCTCACAGTTTGGGCAAGGCTCGTGTTCCCCACTGGGGGAGCAAACCAGCTCTTCCTACTCAGTTTCTTCAGTAGATCACTGCCAGGAGAACTAAAGCATTGCTCCCAAATTCCCTCCTTTGGATTTCAATCTGAATTTCAAGTTGGGTGGAGATAAGGTGGTGTGAATCCTTCCAGTGCTTTTGTGGCACTATCTCCAAGATCTTTCTATGTGTTTATGTAACCACATAAGAAGGGCACACGTGCATGCACAAACACATCCAAATATAACTGGAGTGTGCTTTGTCATCTAGAAAATGATGCCAAATGATGCTAACAAGTGTTAGCACCTTGTCCTTGCCAGCACTAGATAAGCTTGAATTAGTTTGTGGGGGGGTTTGCCCCTTGATTATTGCAAATACCACAGTTGAAAGATGTTTAGTTGAACTTAATTTATTTGGAGGGTTGTGTTTGGTTTCTTTTGGTTCTAACACCACTGCTGATAAATATTCTCCTGTGTCCAAAACACTCGTGATTTGTGAAAAAAAGGAAAAAAAAACAACTTGTGATTTAGGACTAGTGATACTTTGACTGTATCATCACAACTTCAAGCAAACTGTGTGCCTCAGCGGCAAACTCCAGCCCCCAGTGTGCAGCAGAGAGCCTGTTTCAGCACAATCCCAGCTCTGCATTTGCTCTGCTGCTGCACAATTCTATACTGTTCTGCCATCAGTGCCTCTCTGAGTGATGAAATCCTGACCACTTGGTGAAGAAACTAATCCAAGTAGGAATTCAGGATTAAGGATTAACCTAAATGTTTTGGGTCTTGCAGAAAAAGTGTATTTCTCTTTCCTTGTAGAGCAGGAGGAAGCATTTTTGATCACAGAACTCTCTGTGTTAGACTCCTGAGAACCATTTTCTTACTCCTGCTCTCCTGTGAGCACTGATGGATGATTAGGAAAAGGAGCAAGTAGGAGCAAGGACATGGAAGGGGCTGGAAGAGCTCATCTTGGCATTCAGCACATGGGCAGCACCAGGGAGTCTTTGCTCCTTTGTCTTCAGCACTTCCCCTCCCCTCCCTCAGTTTCTGAGGAGAAGGACAGTTGCTAATTTTTTTTTTTTTTTAAGAATCTCCTGCTGAGATAATTTTTTCCCTCCCCTTGGTGCTAAGCATAAACTGCTTCTTTCTATCTTCAGCTCCCCATCTGTTGGCAGAAAGTGATGAGTCTGAAGAAAACTGCTCTGGAAAGTAGGGTAGCTTTCCTCACGAGGAGGTGCTGGGAAGGCTTGACAAGTTCCTTGTGACCTTTTGCCTCCTTTGTCCTCATTGTTAATAATCAGAAAATGACTTGGCTTTAACTTGTGCAAAACATTTGTCTTGATGGAAAGAGTAAATTCTTTGCATTCTCTTTTCTGGGTTTATAATGGCTGTAGTTTGTTGGGTTTTCTGTTGCATATGCATGATTTCTTGCTGAGTTTCCAAAGAAGGAAGGATCTCATGGAGAGAGTGTTGAGAAGGTGATTCATTCCCAAAACCTAGATTCCTTCTCCTGACTTAGTGGGTCCTTCTGAGTGGGGGTATGAGAGGGGGAAATGCAAAGCTGAGGAGCTGAAATGGCCAAGGAGGAGCTACAAAGCTTTGGCAGTTGTTACCCTCAGAAACATTCAGATCAGATCTGTTGGTGTGCCTCTGCATTCATCCCCCTTTTTTTCCCCCACACTTCAGTAATTCTTTAATCCTGGGGCCAGTTTTAGTCTATTTGGCAGGTGGAGACAGAAAACAGGGAGCTCCTGCCAGCAGAGAGAGCAGATGACCAGGCTGAGGGGGGAAAAAAGCCCTCAGAAAAAGGCTGATGATCCCCATTGAATACCAAAAAGCTGCTCGGGAATCAGATTTTCTGAAATGTCACTAATTTGTGAAGAAAGTGCCATTTTAACCTTGCAGGCAGTTAGACAGCAGAGAAGCAAGCAAGGCTTCATTAGCTTAGCCAGTCACAGGGGGGGTTTCTTGATTTCTTCCTCCCTTAGTTGTATAACCACTCTACATTCCTGGTTCCTTCTCCATGGCTCGGCAGTGCCGGAATTCTTCTCGGGCCAAACTCTTCCCTCGGCTTTCTTTAATTTATCTGAACTCTTCCTGCTGTTCCAGTGCTGTGCACCCTCAGGAGCAAGAGCCAGGGAAGGCCGGGAGCTTTCCTAACAATTAGGCAATGATCTCAACAATATTGGAAATCAGAATTTTACTGATTTTTTTGCATTGAAAGCTTGGATCTTGTCTTGTATTCTCATGTATCTTTCCTTATTCCATATGTCCTGTTAGCTTATCCATGGGCTCTAGAGTACACACTGGCCTTTAACTGCAAAAGCTTGTTTTCTGTACAAATGAGATTTTCTTTAACAATCCTAACATTACTTTTGTCTATCAGGGAGCAACTCTTCTTACTTCTGTTGTTTCCACTTTACTCTTTTCAATAATAATGAAAAAAAAAATGAAGTCTTGTTATTTTTCATTACTTCAATGCAGGTATTTAATAATCCTTGTAACAAACCTGATTTTATTTCTTTATATATTTGAAGCTGATTAGTGCCAACACATGGCTTAACAACAACAGTAATAATAACAATAACAATAATAATAATATTATCTTAGGTTTTTATTTATGGATTAGTGGTTTTTAATTAATTGGACATCAATTATTTTTGTATTCAAATTCCTGACACAATAGCTACGGATTGTCCATGTTTGATGTGTGCTTTCCTTGTTCTCTGCTTACACCATTATTTCAGTAGTGACTGGATGGTCTTGTCTGCATTTCTCTTATGTCCATTGAGCACTTTCCTACTCACTGGCGTCCTTTGGCACTCCAGACATTGTCCAGGCTTTGTAAGGTGACTGTTGTGTTCACATGTGGGATAAGCCTGTTGCTTGACAAGCTGATTGTCTGTCATGTTATTTCATATTCAGTTTTCCAAACTGTCCTGGGACTTTGCTTTCCATGTTCCAGGTTATTGTTTTGTCATGGTGTTTAATGAACATGTAAAAGCGTTGCCTGAAATGTTGCTGAGTTTTCTACTAAGCCTTTTTAGGGAGTATAATCCTTCTTGGCATCTGATCTTGCCTGAGTTTTAATTCTCTTTACCTGTTCACTTATAAGAACAGCTAAGATGTTGTGGTGATGTCGGATGAAGCTTTGGATGTTTCGTAAGGACCCCTCTCCATGAACTTTCCTGGACACTTGGCATTTGCACAGTTAATCAGGGTTTAGGGGGGTTGTGCAGTGGAGACCCTGCACTGTGACAAGGACAAGGATATAGTTCAGCTCCAGCCACTGATACCTTGTGGCTAGAATAAGGAATTTAGGTATTTGGAATTGTGATCAGCGCTTATTTGGGCCAAATTACCTTCAAGTGTCCAGCAATCAGGTTCCTGAGGCCTCCTGAAAGTTTCTGCTGCTTAAACTCCTGACTGAAGAAGTGACTGCGCTTCCCTTGGGTGTGTTTAAAAGAACTGTGGTTCAGTTTCACCTACAGTAATCCATTCCTTGTTGGCTGTTGAGTTAATTTCAAACTCTGATGTACTGGGTCTTTGAGTTCTGGAAATGCTGTTCCCATCATCAGCCTCCTCACCAGGAGCCCTTTTAGCAGTACCTCAGCTGTTTGGGCAGGGGCTCCCCAAGGGTTTGCCCTTTCTTTCATGGATGTCAGCGCATTGGTGTATTTGGGGTCCAGAAGGCAAGGTGAAGGTGCAGACTGTGAGAGCCCTGGAATCATTTCCATTCCCTAAACACAGTCCTTGGGAAAAGCCTTGAGTTGGACTAAAACTGAATGGAGTGCTCTGGAGACAAATAGCTGACTGTGAGATTGCACTGGGTTGGTTTGTGTAATGGGGGGCTAATTCTCACACTGCTGTCACATGGTGACTGTAGTTCTGAACCTGCTTTAGGTCACTCTACACTTATTCTGTGTTTTCTTCCTGTGTGTTTTGTTTCTCTTGTTGTACCCAGTCCTATAGAGTACAGAAGATTTGGTTTTAGCAGGCAGCAGACATAAGATTTGATTCAATTTCAGGTCTTTAAGATATATTTTGATATACTGTTTAAAACAGTCCTCTTCTGAAAGTGGGATATTCACATAACATACAGGCTTAGGGTCATGTGAGGTTCTTAATGCCCCTTGTTATGTTTTTCATCCTTTAGTTGCAACTTTGTCACCTGTGTCCCAAAGCCAACTCGCAGCAACCTTGTGTTCTACTTACATAAACTTCATTTTTATATTTAATGAAACTTGATGTCCTGCCCAGAGATAAATCTTTGATGCACTCTGACCTGCCTGCATTTCTGTTACCTGTGTCTGTAAAATCATTGTCTAATAGTACTAAATAAAAAAGAAAATCCTTGTTGAGAGTATTTGCTCAGTGAGCAGGGAAATCACTTTTGACAGCTAGAATATGCATTGCACCTTAAGGCAAACAAACAAAAAAAAAGATGAATATATACAGAAGGGCTTTTCTTTTCATCCCAGCACTGTCAGAGAGGTTGATGGGGGAAAGTACAGATGAAAAATACAATTAGATGGCAAGATGCTTTATGTGGCCTAAAGCACACACAAGATTTACTCATAAGAAATAGTCAATTTAATTATGTTTATAGAAAGCTAGGCATGGGAGAGATAATGAATCCATACCATGGCCAAAAGGAATTTCTGTGTCTGTAATCCTGAGTGGTAATTGATTTCCTTTTCCTAAATGATCATAGCGAGTTACTGTTTCATTTTGTAACTTCCCCTTCCTCACGCAGTTCAGAATTTCAGACTTAGGAGGCCTGCAGGCTAAAAGCCCCATTTTCAGTGCTTGCTTTCCCCCTTTGTTCTGTTCCTCCTTCCTGCCCCCTCCTGCTTCCCGAACTGCAGCTCCCATCCGAGCCAGGTAGTCTGGCCAAAATAGCTGCTGCCATCTGGAGCAGTCACCAGGAACCTCTCGGTGCCTTCCTCTCATTTCAGATATCAGCTTGAATCTTTTCCCCCTTGCTTGCTGCTCCTTAATTTCCCTCTCGTTGTTTCATTATTCATTATTCAACAAGGTGACTGTGGGGTTTGCTTGTGTTGATGTACAGCATGCATGGAGAGAGCTCTGCTCTTCCTCCTCTGTATTCCCCATTATCCTGATCCACATCAGGCTCTGCTTGCTGCTGATATGTCATCTCTCCTGGGAGAATTAGAATGATGTATTGCAATTATATTTAGATTCAAAATGAGTGCAGAGCTGTCCAAATTTTCTTTTAAAAGATGCAAAGAAAATAAAATTCAGACAAGCCATTATTTGTCAATTAAGATAATTTTTTTTCTTCATAAAAATCATTCCCAACACATTTTTGCATTTTCAGATGTTTCGTGAATTGCTGAATTTTCTGATAAGCAAACTAAGCATTGATTTCTTACCATGAAGGTTATTCCTGTCATTGTTCATTTAGGTGGGACTGTTTTGTCAATTCTGTTCTGTTTTTAAATAAGCTGCACTTTTACTTGTAGAGTGGTTTGAAATCCTGCTCTAGGACCTTCGTAATGAAAAATCAGGCATGTATTAAAGCATAATTCTGGCATTAAGTTATTTTAACAGTGACTTTAAGACAGTCTTCTGCATAATAATATGAATGCTTTAAGCTGCTGTTGTGGTGAGTGTTGGAGTTAGGACAGAGCCAGACTCAGGGCTGACAGCACAAGGCTCTCTGGTGCTGCATTTGGCAGAGCAGGATTAAGCCCTGGGCTGTGCAACCTCTCCACACAACTGTGCCAGCAAAGCTTGTTTGTGGGCAGCAGTGGCAGAGCATTCCCATGTTTGCTTGTTTTAATGCTCTGAAGAGCAAAGTGATTTTTACTAGACCCATTTTCTTGAGCATTTGTATAATCTCTAAATTATAAATTAATAGTTCATAATATATACTTTAGAAGTTCTCATTTTGTTGAAAATTAGGGAGTGACATGGGATTGTCTAATCTTCCTTTTAGGTATTTGTCCTGTCCTTTGAGTTCTCTCTACTCTTTGGCAGCACTCACACAATGCATCCAATGTCTCATACTGCAGCTATAGCTGGCTGGCATTTTCCAAGAAGGATTTTTAGGGTCTAATGCATATCCATCATTTACAAAGGGCTATTTCCATTCCAACTTTCACTCTTATGTGAAATCCATCTTTTCTGGGTCAAAGCTTTGGTACCAGCATGGAGTTAGGGAAAACAAATGATGATGAGAGGTGGTAGTGGACAGAATTTTGGTTTCTAGGGCAACTTTTGACATTGAGATGTTCCTGCTCAGGAGGAGTTTATAGAAACATAGAATTCTAGAATGGGGCAAGAACACCTTCCAGTAGAGCAGGTTTCTCCGAGCCCTATCCAATCTGACCTTGGACACTTCCAGGGCTGGGCAGCCACAGCTTCTCAGGGCAGCCTATGCCAGGGCCTGCCCACTCTCCCAGGGCAGGATTTCAATTTCCTAGAGGAAGCTTCATTTCAGTTTTTCCTGGTGCCCAAACAGCTGCTTTGTGCCTGAGTGCCTGCACCAGAGAAGACTTCATTCATGACCTTCCTATATTTTTTTCCCAGGTATATGTTCTTTCCAGGGAAATGTAGGTCTGGTGACTCACAGGACTTGCTCTCTAAAGAAAAGGGGTTGCTTAAAGAATGAGAAGTGGAACCTTGAAGTGCTTTTGGAATTGTCTGTGAGTGTCTGGCTGTCCACCTGCTGTGTGCCAGTGCTGAGAGCCCTGAAGGAGCCAGGTAGCCCCAGTCTATACCATCCTGAGTTGCTGTGTTGCCTTCACCCTGGACTCCAGCTGTGCTGATGTCACCAACCCAGCAATGCCAAAGCCCAGAGAGCTGGCCAAGCAACTGCTCCTTCCCAGGAAGCTGGGAGTGGAAAAGGCAAATTGCAAGCTGTTTGTGAGTGGTCTTACTGTAGCAAGGGGGTGTTCCATGCGCCAACCTGAAACCAACTTAACCTGCTGGTTTGGAGGTCTTTGTTTCTGCTCCCTGCACGTGGAGCTGCTGCTGCTTCTCACAGCTCTTGGCTGTGTCCTGTGTTGGGGGACTGAGACACCTCAGGATGATGCTCTCTGTGTTTGTCAGTCTTTTCCTCATGAAACAAGGTCAAGAGGGTTATTTTATTTTTCATTTGCCCCAGTGTTAGGTTCCTTCACCTCATTTACAGCAAGCCCTTGAGGAGTTAAGCAAAGAAATCCTGCAGGATATGGAAGATGCCTTTTTTTTTTAATTTATTTTAGGTGCTAATTTGAAAGGAAGAGACATTTGGGCAGGTATTATTACTTGTATAGAGCCTCTTTTAAGTACTAGAAATCTGGAACAATCTCTGTGTTTCAGAAGCAAATAAAATTTGCCTTTTTTTCCTGTGAGGCACTTTGAATTAATTGGAAAGAAATGAACCTCTTATTTCTGTCTGATTCAGATGGGCTTGGGAAGGCTGTTTAGAAGGTTGATAATTCTGAGTGGGGAATAGGACAGCAGATACTTTGCATGAAATATCTAACTTATTATTGGTGATTACAATATCCAAGTCAAGTTGATAAGCTTTGTGCAAGGCCATCATTTAGCAATCTGCAGCAGCTCTCTGGGGAGTTTTGGTTTATTTGGTACCTTTGGGTAATAGTCTGAGAGAAGGAAAGATTGCAGTGTCCTTTTGCAGAGCAGAGGGTAATGGCTGGAGAGAAGCAGGAGACTACGAAAGCTGTATTAGTCACAGGGACTCTTTGAGAGAACCTTTTAAAATACCCATCTATCACATTTATTCATACATCTTCTCTAGTGTCCAGGAGGTGCTGCTTCAGGTGCTCACAGAAGGTCTGTAGAAGGCACCACAACCATGCTGGGTGAACTTCCTGAGGATGAGTGAGCAGCAGGTTCGGCTTGTTGGGAATGTGCTGCTGCCCAGGGCTGTGAAAGGGCCCTGCTTTCCCTGCAAATAGTGTCAAACACTTCCTGCAATCCACAGGGCAGAGGCCCTCCCGTGGGACTCCCTCCTCCAAGTGTCCTTTTCAATTAACTTCACTGAAATTGGACTCAGTTTGGAACTCAGTACCTTCTTCTCAAATATATATATATAGGGAGATTCTGTCTTTTTGTTTAGCTGCTCTGGTGCAAATGTGGGTAGAGAAGAAGCAAAAGTGTTGCATTTGTTATTTTCAAATCAGAAAGCAAATAGTAAGTATTTAGTGCCATGAATAAACATTGAATATAATGTTTTAGGGTTTTTCTTACAGTTTTTTGACTGCAGTTAGCAAAATGTCCTTCTCCTGGAAGGCTGCAGTAGGGATGGTGCTGCAGAATGGTGCTGCCCCTCCTCAGCACAGTGCTGCATATTTTAATAGGTTGTGGCATTTTTGAAATAAATGTATATATGTGTATCTGACTAACCTGCCCCAGTTGTCTCCCAGCGTAACCAGTTGTTACATCAGTTTCATATTTATCCTTTTGATGGCTGAAAAGAAAGAAAAACATTCTTGCAATCTGATTTTCCTGTGGCAGGAGGCAGTGCTGAAGGCACTGGACTTCCTTCCACCACTGAACACTCAGTGGGAGGGTTCATGTACCACCTTTTCCTCCTGGAGTGTTTTCTCTCTTCCTTTTCTTTAAACATTCAGGATCCTCACTTCACAAAGACTGGTGTCACTCTACCCCGAGGAGAGTGGGTGTGCCATTGTGCTTCCTCTGACTCCCAACTGCAAGATCATACTTGTCTAGTGAGCCATTGTCTTGTTTTCCCACCTGCTCTTTCCTTAATTGCCATAAATCCCAGAATTGCAATGGTACACAGAAGGATTGGCAACTCAGGGCAGGTCATTAAGCACCAGCATATGCATGTGGTTTGGATGTTTACAAGACTAAGCAAGGACATGCCTTCTAAGTCCTGAGAGCTTCTAGATCACCATGGAATGGCCTGGGTTGGAAGGGACCTTGAATATCAACTCATCCCACCCACTGCCATGGGCGGGGACACCTTCCACCTGCCCAGGGTGCTCCAAGCCCCATCCACCCTGGCCTTGGACCCTTCCAGGAAGGGGGCAGCCACATCTTCTCTGCCCAGCCTGTGCCAGGGCCTGCCCAACCTACAAGACCAGTTGTATCTTGCCCACTATTTATGAGTTTCTTCCTCCATCAGAAGTAACTCCCAGCTTTCATTAGATCAGGAGCTGATACTGTAACAGGTATTAACAGGCATGTGCTGTTCTCTGTCCTCGGGGTGCACTGAGCAGTGTTAACCTCACACAGTTTGGGTCATTTCCTTGGGTATGGGTGGCCTGCTGATGTTCATGCATAGAAATTCCTGCATTACTACATTTTTAGCATTATCATATATCACTTCTGCTTCAGTCCCACCAAGCATGAAGGCCAATCCACATTCCAAAAGCAAGTAAATGCCAAGAAAAGAAATTGACATTTACAACAGAATCCTCTATTTAAATTGTTTATTTCATCGAAGCATGAAGCTGGATTAAAAATTGCTTAAAAATAGTTGTAGCTGGGTACTCAAATAGTGCTTTGATTATATTGACAAGACCTTGGGTGCTCAAACAATGCCTGAGGACATGTGGCCCTTGCTGCATGATGGGCTACATAAAGAATTAAAGATAAATGCACTGGCACAGGGTGCCCAGAGAAGCTGTGGCTGCCCCATCCCTGGGAGTGTCCAAGGCCAGGTTGGATGAGGCTGGGAGCAGCCTAGGGTGGTGAAAGGTGTCCATGGCAGGGAGTAGAATGAGATGATCTTAAAGGTCCCTTCCAACCCAAACCATTCTGGGATTCTATGATTAAGTGTGGACCATGTGTAACTAATTTTGCTGTCATGGTGCAGGTACTACTGAGAAGAAGGTCCTGAGGAATGACACCCTCCCCCCCAGGGATCACTGCTGCCAAGTGATGAACAATTAGTGGACCTTTAAGCTGATGAAGTTCTGATTCTTGCCTGTAAATGCAGTTGGAAGTTTTAGTGTGATGTTTGGTTTTTGTTTGTGTTCTGGGTTGTCCTGCACGTGCAGGTGGTTCCATTTGGATGTGATGGGGCGGGGAAAGACAGAGGTCCTCACTTAGAAACACACAGGAGATTTCATAACTTGGTGCAAGGCAACAGTTTCTGAATCTGTCTTACACATCTTTGTAAGAGGTGGAGGCTGCATCCCAGCCTCCCTCCCCTTTCCTTGGGCTTTTGGCATTCATTGGGAGCTCAGAAACAAAACTTCTGTTTTTTACTTTTTTTTTTTTCCTTTTTCTCTCTCAAATTTAATGATGGAGTTTTACTCCAGGACCTTACCTTGAATTTTTTTGCTTTCCAGCTTAAAGTTTTGCAGTACCTAAATAAAAATGGCTTCATTATAAACTTATAGTCAGTTTAGTAATGTAACAACTTAATAGTATTTTATAAACATACTTCTTACAAGAAAATTTGTTTTGAGTGAAACCATATGCATTTGTTAATGGGAAATATTTTTCACACTCCTGCTTTTATGCCATGCTTTGTATTTGCTGCAATACTTATTAATAGCATCCTTCTGAAACTTCTCTGATGAGACTGTAAAACAGATTTTTTTAATTCTCTAACTGGAGTACAAATTTAAAAGTCTTGGATGTGATTCCAAAGAGCCCTGAAAGAGAGTGAAATAATATGTAGTCGCTGATTGATTATATAGCTACAATTATACTTAGGGATTTTTCTGATATTATATAGACCCCTGGAGCAAAGCTCCATCAATGAATAAATTATCATTCACTTTTTTATGTGTAAATCAATCCATAGGGACTTTGCACCGTGGAGCTTCTACTGGGGAACTTGATATACTGCTCTTTGCCTTCACATCTTGTTCCTTGGAGAGGCTGCAGTCCTCATTTGGACAGCTTCCCACCTTTTTCCTACAGTGACCAGTGGCATTGGAAGGGCAGTGTTTTTGGGGGGGCTGAAGTTGGGAGTTTTGACAGGTTTGAGGTAACCTCCATTACTTTCCAACGTGCCACTGCATTTTGTTTATCCTGTAAATCATGTCTCCCTAGATGTGCTTGGCAAGCATTGCTTCCTGGTGCTGAGTGTCTCACAACTCAGTCTTTTGGGGAATTCACTGTGGATGATTGTTGAGCTGTCAGCACTGGCTGTCCACTTGATTTAAAAAGTGCTGCTTCACCCTCAAGCGATTTCTATCCAACTAACAGGCAGTTGTGATTGATGATTAGGGTACACACTTTGGAATGCTTTGGATTGGACCTTAAAGACCATCTAGTTCTACCACCCTGCCATGGGCAGTGACACCTTTCACTAGAACAGGTCACTCCAGGTTCTGTCCAGCCTTGGCTTCCAGGGATGGGGCAGCCTTCTCTGGCCAACCTGTGCCAGGGCCTGCCCACTATCACAGGGAAGAATTTCTTCCTAATATCCCATCTAAACCTTCCTGCTGTCAGATAAAGCCATTCCCCTTGTCCTGTCACTCCCCTTTGTCCAAAGCCCCTCCCTAGCTCTCTTGCATCCCCTTTAGGTACTGGAAGGGTGCACTGAGGTCTCCCTGGAGCCTCCTCTTCTCCAGGCTGAACAACCCTCAGCCTCCATAGGAGAGGTGATGATATTTTGGTGATTATTTTTGCTCTGTGTGAAAATGGAAGGGATGTTGTCCGATGTAGGGCCAACTATCCAGATTTTCTCCTGGCCTTGCTTCTGTGTGGAGCTCAGAGCTCCTCCCCTTGAGCAATTAACATCAGGGCATCATGTGCTTTGCGTTGGTTTATGTTTTCAACGCTTTAATTTTAGATAACTGCGGTTTAGACTGGGGTTTGCTTTCTTCGTGGCTCTGTTGTATCACGGGCACCTGTGGGGAAACTCACTGAGCATCTAAATGTCCAGTTACATCTTGAAAGGTCTTTGCAGCCGTCCTGGCCACAGACACACAGAGCCCCAGGGGGAGGGAGCTGCTTCCTGCGGAGCTGTGCTGGTGCAGGAGGGACAGCCAGCCACTGGCTCTGCTCCCTATCTTTGCACCAGCCTTTTCTTCGGAGCAAAGGCTTCCTGGAGAATCTTGGAGTGGCTTAGTTTTCATGTGAGTCCCTTTCTGGAAGGCATTTTTGAAAGCTTACAACTATCTCTTGGATTTTAATATATCCAAATATATAATCCCAGCTGACTGTCCCTCATCCACACACACACAGCAGATCATGAACCACGACTTCCCTTTACAAAAACTGACAACTACCTTTCTTCCTTAATAAAAGATGTTTCTCTAGGTTTAATAACTTCTTTTTATTTTCTTGGTATAGGTGCCAGAATTCCTAATCTGTATTTTCCTCGTGTGTCCATTCTAAGCTTATAAAAGGGTAAACTGAATGATCCTTCCTTGCCCTCTCTCTTCTCCCATCACCTGCACTGGATGAATCCCCCTTTTCCCTCTTCACTGGCAGTTTCTGTGCAGCAGCTTCTTTTAGACCAACTTTGCAGGTTGCATGTTATACACAAATCTTTTTTTTATAAAATCATTACTGAAGCCCCAAATGTGGCTTCAAGCTTTAAAATATCTTTAGTTCTGTTTTAGTCCTTTTGGATTTTTATGTTCTTGATACCTAACAGATTTTTTTCCCCCCAAATCCTACTCCTCCTCTATTGCTTTTTAATCCCGATTTGACATGCAGGATTTTTGCATTTTATGCATCCTTTGCATTTTATCTTTTACTTAAGTTTCTGCCCAGATGGAGAGTTTTTTGTGTTCTGAACTGTCAGGTTTTATTATGCAGGATTTTTAACAGCATGGACAGTCCACGGGAAGTTCTGTTATTCCTGCTGAAGGATAGGTGGCACTCTTGTTATTTTTGTTTGGGTCCCTGAAATAAGTCAGGTGTATGTACCCCCTTGGAAAGATTTCTTTTTATAGTGTAAGTGCTTTAGAGAGTGTTCTTGAGCATTGAAGAGGACTTTATTTTATTTATTTATTTATTCAATATGAACATGCACTTCAATATGAACAAACTTACCTGTGTTTGTGACTGGATCACAGTACTCTGTAGGAAAAGAAAGTGTTATTTTTATTAAGGCCTCAAGAAAAGGTGCTCAGCTATACTGGACTGGCTCATTTTGCATATATAACTTTTTGGGTATTTATATTTTCTTACTACAGAAGCCAACAAAACCTTTAATGTGATTTTAACTCTAGTCATTAATACCTTTATACTTTCTTCTTAATTGTGTATTTGAAATATAGATTTAAGTGATCCTGACACTGCTGAATGAAAGGAAAAGGCATGTTAGCAAGTGCAAAAGAGTCAACAGAGCCTTTATTTCTTAAACTTGGGAAGTAAATTTGTTGCCTAATTCTGTCCATGGAGAGTAGAATTTTATGCATTAGTGAGATTGAGAGTTCTCTCTAATGATCTAAAATTCCTGAAATGTGGAAAAATACATTCTGGTAGAGGTATGATGTTATAGATGCTTTCTGTAGCTTTAAAGGAAAATTTGTTTCACCTCTACAGAATGTCTTGCCCTCTTCTCACAGCCAGGACCTGGTTACACAGAGGTATTTTAACCTTGGCACTTGATTACTGCAAATCAAATCAATTTTACTATTCCTGGGGGCTGACAGGTTCATCTGGCTGAGACCAAGTGATTTGGTGACCTCAGACCTGCTTCTCTGCATCCACTTGTCAATCAATTGATTCTGTTATTGCTCTTCCCAGAAAGGTGTCCCATGCTGGAAGGGAGAGTGGATAAGCAGGGCTGGAGTGAACAGAGACGAGAAAATTTTCCATCCTGCCTCTGAAGAGTAGGAATCTCTCCCACATGAACATCTAAATGCTCAGAATTTCTGACAAGTTTTGGCCATGTGAAAACTTCTCTGTGATGGGCTCATGGCTTGTCCAGTGCCACAGAGCATTCTCAGGGAATTTCTCCATGGAAGCCCTTGAAGCAGAGCCATTCCTGAGCTCTGAACCTCCTGAAAGGCTGCTTTGGCTGTGCAGCTCCAACAGGCAACTCAACAGGTGCCATGGAGGGAAGGGGGATGCTCGCTGGAGACAAAACCAGACCTCTGTGTGGTTTCCACTGAACATCTCCTAACGGCTCTTACTGTCTGACCAGGGCATAATGTTAGGTTATGTTTGCAGTGCTTTAACTTTAGTTAACCGCAGTTTAGATTTCTTGACACTGTGCCTTGTGGGTATGTTATGAACTCAGTTGAAAGAAAATCTTTCTTGAAAGGGTTTCCAGTCTAATTTAGATTTTAGATATCTTCACTTTAAAATATTTAGTCAGTATATATTCACTGGGGAAAGAATGCTTGATTTCAACTTTCATGATGATTGAATTATGGAATTAAAAATTGACTGAACAAGTTATTTTGTTTTAATGGAGAGAGAAACATTATAACTTGGCAGCTTATTTTGCAGTTTATATTTTTGATGCCATCCCGTGTAACACAGGCTCATGTATTACTCATCACTCCCTTCTTCTCCTGTAAAGAGACTTGGGGTTCATTTTTAATCTTTTTTATTTCAATACCCTAAAGTGTTTGAATTGAAGAGTCTCAAGAAAAAAAAATCTACTTTGGGGCAGGAAGTTTTCTTAATGTTTTGGACAACATCGACTTTCTCATGCCAAATCAGCTTTCAAGCCGGTGCCATTATGGCAAAGAATTTTGTGGTTTGTATAAAAATGTAAGTCCCAAATGGTGGCACCTAGTGGAGTTAACACTTCTTGCCCAACTGTGGGAGTGCCAGCATCTTTGAGAGATTCCAATTTGGGTTCTTATTTATGCTTGACATTTCATGTGCTTGACATTCTGATTATTTTACACCTACCTAATTTCTTCTAGCTCAAGGGATAATGACAATATTTTAAGCATCTGTGAAGTGTAGCTTATGTTATTGAGCAGGTGCAACACCACAAATGGAAGGAAAAAGTCCCTAAATGTCTGTCAAATCATTGGGTTTTGTGTGGACTATCTCAGGGTCAATTACTTTGGTTATCAGGTCGGTTGCCAATATCAACCTTACTAAGATTTAATGTCTTTTTATTTACCTATTTATCAATTTATATGTATATGGGTGTATATAAATTACATAATGCTGGACTGTGGGCTTACATTGTGTCCTTTGTGATCTAGGAGTGAGGCATTATAGTGACAGGTTTCTGAGTAGGTACTGGGAACTTCTATTTTTTCTAAATTTTGAATTAAAACAGTGCTGTAAAATAACAAACTCAGCATAAAATTCAGCCCTTTAACCTGAGCTCGTATGTCTATGACACATATTTCCTGCTGGCATGGTAGAGTGTAGAAACAGCTGCCCTGTGTCTTGGTTTATAGATAACTGGGATATAACATGAGAAATTGAAAAATAAGGGTAAAAATGTACCTAATTGGCTGTAAGTATACCCTTTGTCAAGTGTCTGCATTCCCGTTGCAACATAATTTTATTAGTCATCTTTTTGAGCTGTATTCCCATTTAATACGTGGTTCCCTGCAGTCACATCGGGTTTGGGGCTCTTTTAAAAAGGTTAAAATGGATCTCAGGGAAAGAGGAAGCAGGAGAAAACCAGTGGCAAAACAAAGCTCTTCAGAGAAGTGCAGCTGGTGGCCACCATTTCCTGTTGTTTCATCTAATGGGAATCTTGTGTTGCACTGGACTGTTGTGGTTGAGGGTAAATTGACTACACGACGAATGATGACGTTCAAATACTTTATTTTACACACCCATGTGAGGACATTGTAAACACTTCCCCAAGTTCTCACAAAACAATTGCCATGGACCAGCAAGGGCTCCTTGGAGTATCACTGACTGATTGGGTTCTAGAACAATTTCTAGAATTTCTAGAACAATTCCTTTATTTTGCAATCTTGTCACCTGCTGGCACACTCTGAGAATAAAAAACTGATTAGGAATGTGTTGCAAGAGGCATTATTTTCTTTGGTAGGCAAGATCTTAAGACTGGCCATTAAGACTGGCTCTTCTTTCCAGCATGCACGTTCAGTGTGTTCCTCCTTCACTGTGTCAGTGTCCTGTGTCAGGTGAGGTGTAGGCTGTGCCTCCTTTAGCATGAGATAGAACAAGATCATATCATAGAATGGCCTGAGTTGGAAGGGACACTAAAGACCATCTCATTCCAGCCCCCCTGCCATGGGCAGGGACACCTTCCACCAGCACAGGTTGCTCCAAGCCCTGTCCAACCTGGCCTTGGATGCTTCCAGGAATGGAACAGCCACAGTTTCTCTGGGCAACCTGTGCCAGGTCTGCCCACCCCCACAGGGAAGGATTTCTTCCTAATATCTAATCTGATCCCACTCTCTGTCAGTGTGAAGCCATTCCCCTTGTCCTATCACTCCAGGCCCTTTTGAACAGTCTCTCACCATCTTTCTTGTGGGCTCCTTCAGGTACTGGAAGGCTGCAATTAAGTCTCTTAATTGCAAAGCTTCTCTTTTCCAGGCTGAACAATCCAAACTCAGCCTTTCCCTGTACCCTCTAATCATGCCCATGACCTTCCTGTGGACTCACTCAAGCAGCTCCATGTCCATCCTGTGCTGGTCCCCAGGGCTGGGGCAGCTCTGCAGGTGGGGTCTCACCTTTGGTGGAGGGTCAAGGTGGGCAGAGGAGCAGAATCCCCCTTGGTGTGCTGCCCACGCTGTGGGACCAGCCCAGGGCACGGGAGGTTTCTGGGTCATGTTCACCCTCTCCCCCACCAGCACCCCCAATCCTCCCCAGGGCTGCTTTTTCATCCCCCAGCTCCCAATGACTTCTGCAGTAGGAGGGAAGAGAGAGCCTAGAGCTATTGTGAGGTCTTGGAAGACTGCATTGTGGCACATACATCTTCCAAATAGATTTGAAATATAGTTTAAAAAGGAATGGTGTCCATGTCCTGAAATTCCCAGACAAAATCAGGCAAATTGAATTGACCCAAGTTATGGTAAGAATATTTAAGGGATGTTGTTATCCCTAAAACAAGTACTACAAACCCAAGCAATATGGAACTTAAATGTGTATGGATAGTTTAAACTTCCATTTGGGCACAAGGTGGAGACTGAATCAAGTCCATGATGTGCAAAACCTGGCTTTGTTGAAACTCAGTGGCAGGAGCATCAGGAAGCTCACTACTTCATGTTAATCCAAGATGAAGCAGATGTGGTCTTACTGGTGTCTGCAGGGAAATCCTCATCTATAATAGAAGATGTTTTCACATAGTGTTCAAAAGGCATTAAACAACCCTGGGTTTGCAAGCTGAATCCAAATATGGTTTACTGAGGGGTGTGATGAATTGATCATTAGCTGGAACTTGCAAGTCAGAAGTGGATGTTTTCTCTACCCAGAGTATTCCCTCCAGCTCTGCCATATGCTGTTGTTTGACATGAGAGTAACTCAATGTGTTTCTGTGGCTTGGGTCAAAAATGGCATTGCACTGGAGCACAATGGTTCCTCTTTAATACAAAAATATGAAAAATGTATTTCTTTTTCTCTCTTCTTATGGTACAGGGCTGATGTGTTCCCACATGGAACATTTGCATCTAGTCCAAGGAGCACTTTTCCTCCTTGCAGAGCTGCTGCCTGTCATTTCAGTACATCCTCTCGAGCATCTCTTATGAAACCAGTCAGAATGTCATTTATTCATGATGGCATCAGTGCATTGACCTTGAGACTTCTCAATTATTCACTTCCAAGTTCTTATGTCATGCAAGGAAAACCAGGGGAAACTCTCCCCTCTGCCACCCTCCCCCTTGCACAGACACAAAACACACACAGCCCCTGAACAGCTGCACTGCTGTCCCTCTGCTCTCCCTGAAATGAGCCAGAGCAGCAGATACTGAAGCCAACATGGTGAGCCCTCCCCAGTTTGGTTGCCTTCTTCTTCTTCTTCTTGGCATCAGACTTCCCTTTCCCACTTTCCACCTCCTTCTTAATATTCTGTGTTTGTCCTGTTAGTACTGAATATTACTAATGTGGAGTAGCTGTTCTGGAGCAGCCTGAAGTCCTGAAGGTTTAGAGTTATGTTCTTCTAGATATTTTTAAAGATGATGGAAATTATGACCAGTTATCAGTCTCCAAAGGACTGCAGGCATAAAAAGTACCATTTACTTACATATATGTGTAGGCCAGAAGTGCTACAGCTCTGATAAATGGATGAGATCATTGGGACTGAAGCCCATAGTTTCCAGCTTTTAATTCACATCTTTAGTCACAGAGTTAGAACTTTGTAATCACATCATTTTACTGCAAAGTGTCCGTAACTGTTTATGACACTGGATGTTTGCTCTTGGATCTGTTTCTCCTGTGGGGTATCCTTTAGATCAATCCTTGTTTGTTCTATTAATTTGCTTAATTCTCTGGGGTTTGTCAAGTCTCATTATCTTCTTTCTTTTTTCCAGTTTTGAAATCAAGATTGATTAACTAACACAAAAAGACCCAGCTGGTTATGTGACTTGGAACCCTGTTTATGAAGCACTCATTCATTTTCACAAGACAACAGCACTGTAAGTTGTTTTCTTCTTTTTCTCCACAAAAATTAAAAATATGTTGTTTTAACTAAATAGAAATTCTAGAAAATTCCTGAGGAATTCAACTCATTGGTAAACACAGTCTTGATTTTTGGCTTAGTGACACCAGCCAGGGAAACAGAAATGCCTCATTCACTTTACCATTCTACTCCCCAGAAATTTCTTTCATGTAATGATGGTACTGTGGTTTCACATCATTTGAGGAGAGCTTCCCTGATTTAGAAAGATCAATCTGCTCTCTCTACACTGTGTTGAATGGAGTGTGGGATCAGTGAGTGTGATAAATGCATATTTTGGACTGCATTGATGGTGGGTTATATAAGGGCAGAGAATGTAAAGCAGGTGCAGGAGGAGATGGCAGTGCCCCTCACTGGCACCCCTGCAAAGAGCTCTAGCAGGATTTGGGATTCTCCCCCACACCTCAGACCCTGGGATTTGGAACTAAGTAATGCTTCCTCTGTCCTTGATGTACACAGTGTTTCCCCACTGTTTTTCTTAAGATAAACCTTCAGTTTTAGTTGCAAAATAGGATTGCACAGATAAAGAATCAATGTTATAAATGCAAGAGTGAGGATGTGTAAAGGGAAGTTCCAGCAGCAACATTACATAGCTTAGCTATTGTTGGATATATGTCATGAGCTGTATTTTATGAGGTAAAACTTCACAGAATTATTAGATCCGGGTGGAGCGCTGATTGTACATAGTTATGCTATATGTGGTATGAACCTTACCTTTTCCAGTCGGGTGAAAAACTTCTGCCTTAACAGTGATGAGACTCTTTCACTTCTGTACTTCTGTGGTGGGAGTTTGATTATTACATTTTGGAAGTCATAAATGGACATGATGTTCCACTCAGACTGGCAGGAGTCCAAGCAGCACTGTCAGATACGGAGCAGCACCAGGTTATCCCCAGCTATAAGTGCTTGGAGGCCAGGCAGGTTGGACTGGCTCACCCTCATCCCTGTGCCCAAATGGCATTGCCCAGTTTGCTCTGAATGAGAGCAAGAGAATTGAAAATCACATTATTTTGTAAGTGAAAGGAACATCTTCTTTAGGTATTTATTCTGAATTTCCTGTTGAATAGCAAGTGATTCTAGTGGCTTGTAAGTGGTGATACAATGCATATACAATCTGTATTCTTGTTTGTTACCTCTTATTACTGAAGGGCCATTCACCAAGAAGGGCAAATGAGGTATAATATTCAAATTATTATAGAAAAAGAGGAAATAACAGTCACTACCTGCTAAAGTAAATTTTGGGGTTATGAAGTTGTAGAATTAATAAAGAAAAATCAGTATTGACTGTTAAATAGTGTTTCCTACAGTGAAACATGAGCTTACTTTTGATTGTTGTGATTACAAGAGGATGTCTGAGAAAATTTTCTTTATGACAACAATAAATATATTCCCACTATGGTATTGAGATTACTTAGCATGTTGTTAGGAAAGACAATCGCATTCTTTTTTCAACAAAGTGAATGTTGGAAACAAGAGTACCTTGTTGGGTGTCAGTTCACAGAACACTTCCTCTCCTATGGTGTGTGTGGAACCAGATTTAAAGCTTGATATGGAAAGCACAAAGAAATGGATAGTACAGGAAAAAAAAGCTTTCCTAGTTTTCTGTGAGTACTTAAGGAATCTTTCCATACAACAGAGCTGTAAGTTCTCTGTAGCTGCTGTGGAGAAGACTGCATACACTGGTGTTAGATTATTTATTTGCTTTGATTCTTTGATGCTTTGGTGTGTTAAAAAAACGGAAATAACTTAGGAAGCTTGAAAAAATAATGACATTATACAAGATGGCACTTGCACAGCTTTCATGTCTTTAAAATATTATGTAATGTTTATGTGGATAGAAATTACTGCCGGGTTTGCCCTCTTTTGTCACTAATAATCTCCAGATGGATTTCCACCAGGGTGATAAGTGTACCTATAGTTCTCACCTACCTGTAAATATTTGATAGGCCCTTGTAACTAAGACTAATCTAACTTAGATCAAAATGTTCTGCTCAGTGCCTGTGTTTTTTCCATACAGAGCATGATGAAAACATGGTCATAATGACTGTGTGGGCAACTGTGACATCAAACCATTGCAGTGTGTTCCGTATCACTTCTCCCTGACAGTCTGTGACTGCAGCAGTTTGGCACCAGTGCCTTAATGAAGGTTTTAATAGGTGCTACAAGCTGTGCAGACCAAATATTGTGCTTGTCTTTCAAAGTGTTAGTGATTCAAGCTTCATTTTATTCCAAAACTCTTAAAACAAGTAGTCTATAATCTATTTGTCAGACATTTAAATGTCTGTAAGAGACTGAAAAGCTAAGACAGACTTACTAGAGAGGGAACTTTCTTAGTCATTCAGCTATTAAAAAAATTAAAGCCTCCCCGAGCTTTTTGTACTTTTTTTTTTTTTTTTGCAGAGAAGTAAATAGAGTTTGAAATACCATCATTTTCTCTATTTCTAAGTATAATCCACAATAGTTTTAATTCCTGCTGTGGAAGGCAACCTGCCAGGCACAATCACACAATTCAGTACACTTGTAAAAAGAAAAAATTGCAACCCCCCCAAAAAGAACCCAACCCTTCTTCAAGCACCCTCTGCCTTCAGCCTCTCCCATCCTGTTCCAGGATATATGGACTGGCTCCCTGGATTTCACTGTTCCTCCCAACCACAGCTGAGATTCCCTGTACATGTTACTTGTTCCCACTGATGATGATAAGGTGTCTGTTCTGGTTAGAGTTGAACATGAGGTTTAGGTGCCATGAGCCAGGAGCTCACATTGCTCTGGCTGGGGATATGTGGCTGGTGAGGCCAGGAGTGCACAGGGATGATTTCTTCCCAAGGGTAGCTGCAGCTGTTGCCTCTCCCAAGGATATTCCCATGTGAAATCCTTCCTGGTTTGGTTGTGTCATTCCTGGGATTTATCAGAGTTATTTGGTCTGTGCCTTTATTTCTGTGCTCAGAACTGAAATGTCAGCTGGAGCTGAGACTGGAGAAGCTGAAGGAATGATTTTGTCTCCAGCATCATGAGCAGCTTGTTTCAGCTCTGCCCTGTGAATGCAGGGCACTGGGAAGCCACAGGAACTTTGGGCTTTTCCCAACCTTTGGCAAACTGCTTCTGTCACTGCTCGCACCCACACTGGAGGAAAGCAGCTGTGACAGCAGAGTGTGGGATTATCAGTCTCTCCTGATTGCAGTTCTCGGCACAAATTCCACCTCAGCTCGTCCCAAACGACGGCATCTGTGTCAGCAAAATTTGGTTTAGACGTGATGTAGGACAGCCCCATCCATCTATCTGTGTTACCTTTCCTGGGACAGCCGCATCCATCTACCTGTGTTACCTTTCCTGGCCATGTCCCCTGTGTTTTGAAGGGGAAGAGGAGCACACTCCATTTTCTGTCAGTTGGTAGATGTGAATATGATGATATTCTTTGAGAGAAGTTGAGCAGAAACAGAGTAGATCTGTGACTTCAGTCACCTGTACAGTCATCTTTTTGCACAACTAAATGAAATCTATAAATATCTGTGAATATATCTGAACTCGTGCTCCTTTGAAGGGCAAATTTCCTTTAATTAAATCATCTTTTCCTCTTCTCTGAAGTTAATGGCATTTTATAATCATGCGGTTCCTGGTAATTTCATGTCTGTGTTATTTGAATAGGTCAGTAAGGGTAATATTGCAGCATAACTGAATTCAGTGAGAGTGTAACAGTAGTTCTTGCAATGGGTTTCTCATCAGTAGATCTTGAAGTGCATTATTAAAAGTATGAATGGTTGTCTCTGGTTTAGAGGTGATGGAGGCTGTGGCCCTGTGAGGTTCTCCAGCATGTCCGTGCAAACCTCTTCCTGTGTCCTATGGACTGAGCATCCCAGTGCAATGACACTCCTGAGCAATGTATTAAAACACAATATGGAAACACAAAAGCCAAAAGAGTAAATGGTATCTTAATGGAATAAAATGAAGGTTTATTTTTCCTTTTGAGAGAGAAAAAAATTGAATGTATTCCTGCAGAGTTCTGGGTTGTGTGTGCTGTTCAAATAATCCATTGGATTTGAACATAATAAACATGAAGTTAACATAGAATGTCAGTTTATTTTCTTGTTATTGACTGTTACCCTGGGATTTAAATACTTCTTGTCTGTCTTGGTGGGAAATAGTTGTTGAAAAATGGCAAAGACCAGCAGTGCCAGTAGCTGGTTTTCCTTTCTACACCAAATGCATGGCACTTGTCTGGCAAGAGTACAGACGGTGTGGGTGCTCCACAGGATTCTAAGGAATTGAGTAAGATTGGGCACAGCAAATGCCAGGTGAGACTTCAGTAAATGTTGATTATTGAAGTAATTATTTCTTTATTTCTTACTTTTGATGCACATTTCTGATCTAAAAAATATTTTTGAAATGTTCTATATAATTAAAAATATAAGAACTTCATAGTAATAATGAATTTTTTGGTAATATTAATATACTATTTTTTAAAAGAATATATTTTAGTTTTGCGTGTTGGGGAGAATTTTAATTTTGTCTTTACTGTTCATACAGTTCATACAGTTTTGCTTCACTGTCAGCAAAACAGCTGCTGTGGGGATTGACATTTGGCATTGAGTGGTTAATGACGTGCTTTGAGAAGCCTTTGCCTGGTGCATTGCTCAGTAATGTCATTGAGAAAAAACATTGGTTGGGAATTTCTGCCTTGGCCACCTGGGCATGATTTTGCTCCTTACAGGTGCTACTGGGCACATTTTCCTTCCCTGAGGAGAAATGTGCCTGCTGATGGCCAGTTCCTCTTGACTTTGACACAGCCCTTGAAAATACCAATGAATCTCCTGTAATCGATGAACAGCCACTCTCCACGAAGTGGAATTCGTGTCTGCTCCTTGCTGCTTTAGAGTTTTTCTTGGCAGGAATTTGTAGGTGTGTTACTGGATTTTTCCTGGCTTCTGGCTCTTCTTAAAACCCAGATTAAGGTTTTTCTGCTCGTTTCTCCTAATACACACCATGTAAACGAGAATTTTCTTAATGTGACACGCAGTGGGCTGACTACAATTCAAATGCTAATACATAGAAACTGGAGTGTCACAAAGGAGTGTGTCAACGTTTCCCTTTATTCCCTGTGTTTCAAAGGATAGGTGCCAAGTGTCACTTAACACATTTCACACACTACATTCTACAAATTCACCCTTAAAGGCAGAAGAAGCATTTCCTTCTTGCATAGTTTGTCTTACGATCCCATGGAAAAGTGAAGGTTTCCTTTCATGACCCCACCTGAACCTGCTTTGCTGATTCCTCAACTTTCTCCCCCATGGCAGTGTTAAATTTCCCGTTTTCAAGGAGAAACTGAAACGATATATCCAGCAGACACTGGGTTGGGGAGTTTTTTCCAGCTGACTTTGTTTTACTGCTTTCCTGGGTGCCAGAAAAATCTCTCATTTACTGTGGTGTTCTTTCCTCTGGTTTTCAGTTTGCCCTGCAAGTGCAGCTCCTTGCTGAGATCAGGCTTGGCTCAGTTTAGACAAACTGCTAGTTCCTTTTTTTACCTAGCTATTATTAGAACGTCTCTTGTGCTCTTAGATCTTGTTTAGCAGCCTCAGATCTTACGTCTGTGTTTTGCCTGCTGTTGTCCATGACTCTTAGAATTCCCTTGGCTTCATGAATGATGCACTTTTACACCAAGTAGGTAAATTCTGTTTGCTTTCAGTTTGATGATCCAATCATTTTCTGTTGCAATCCGTTTTCCCCCTGGAGAGTTCACCTGAGCCAGTGACACTAAACCCTGTATGGAATGGGTATTTGGTACTTTCCAGCTTTTGCAGGGTTGTGTAATCCCTTGCACTTCCCACACACCTTTCCCTGAGCTGGAGAGTCCTCCAGAATAGCAAAGGAAGCTGGAGAGGAGTTTGTGACCTCCCTGCTCACGCCTCCTTGGACAACGTGGCCAGCTTGTGCCTCAGGTTGGCCCTGACTTCAGGCTCCTGCTGTCTTTGCTCCTTCTTTGTCTCTGTAGTATTCCAAGACAGTAGTTTCTTACTGTTTGTATGGACTGAGGAAGTTGTTCTTGAATCTCATTTTAGGTTTCTCAGTAATCTCTCTCTGCAGATGTTGGTGCTTCAGCACTCAGTGAAGTGATGCTTTGCTTTTTGTGGATGTAAGCAACACATGGTCTGTAGCCAGCTACTGAAACTCACAAAATATTTAAGAATATGTTTAAATGCAAAGTCTTACAGAAAATGCAAATATATTACTTATTACTTTTCACTCGATTCTCATGATAGATTTCTGGAGAGTGCTCTGAAGCTTTTTCTCTCGGTGCTATCACTACTTTGCCTTCATGCTTATGCTAATTTTCTCTCTTTGCCAGAGCCCCTTAACACTTGTTATCAGGAGCTACAATTTCCTGCCACCTGTGGTGGAATTTATTTCTTCATTATGAGCTTTTTGCTGCTTCCACAAGTTTTGGCTTTGATTAGCTGCTATGGAATTTTTACATATCATCACTTGTCCTGCAAAACTTAATTATCTGAGAGATATGAAAATTGCTGTTTGTAGGTTATATTGGCCCAGATCACTTAGTGCCAGTTGCTGGTACGAGTGCTGGACTGAGCTGGTACAAAATTCAGTGCAAGAGAGTGTGGTGGGTTTTGTGGGGCTGGTTTGGGATTACTTTTGGTGTTTTATTTCCCCCCACTTCCTTTACAGTGAAAGAGCCCTGGACATGCCAGCACACACTTCAGAGTGACTTACCCGAATTAGGTTGGAATATAGTAGAGGTTTATAGTAGAAATTCAGACTTTTAAAGTCTGAATTTGGTGAACATTTTCTTAATCTTATTTTCAGCAACTTTCCACCCCTATTTTAGTGATTACATTTTCAAGGATATCTTTAAAATGAGAATTAAGCAGAGTTTTCCCACTCACTATTAAATCTTCATGGAACGATGTGCTGTGAATCCTTCTACTGAGATCCAAACAAAAGAGACCATAAATTACACCAGCTACTGGCTTTATAAATGCCAACATTATATTGCTGTAGTCCATTAAATGGACTTTTCTGTACTTGGTTTAAAAACCCTAACTTTTTGTCTCAACAACAGCTGTCTAGTTCCTTATCTGCAGAACGTGGTTTCTTCTCTCCATAATCATCATCTGGAAGGAGGATGAAAACTCTGCATTTGGTAGAATGTGACAAAAAGCAGCCTGTGTGTATATGAAGGCAGATGCAAATTACACTGAATTTCCAGCATGGAAAAGGGGACTTGGCAAGTGCAGATGTGCAGTTTAAACACTGTAGGAGGAGAGACAAGAAGTGGTTTTGGTTCTTTGTGCTGAGCTCTGGTGGAGCAGCTGCTGTGGGCTGAGTCCGAGAGATGAAGTGGCACCACAGGTAAAGCTGCTGCTGTCTGGGGTGCAGGAATCCATCTGATGTTTGCTGGGAAAAGGATTGCTGAGGAGTAACACTGAAAAGAAAAACAGAGCAAAGAACAAGTTCCATAATCTTTATTGATGTTTCCATCTTTACTCTTTCGAACCTTATCTACCCTGGGATATAAATTGTCGCTTGGAGGGACTGAGTCCATATTGGTCTGCAGAAAATTGCTTGTATTAGGCACTGTAAGACTGTTTATGAGACAGTCCAAGTACTGGAAAAACACTGCTGGAAAAGCTGTAAGGATGACCTTGATGGGTTCCCCTGTGCCCACTTCTCCCAGGTCCTTCTGTCAGCTTCTGGGTTGTCACTCTCAGGAACTGGAGCTCACAGCCTTTAGTTGCTGTTATCTGGTTGCTTTGGGGTTTTCCTGGGGGGAATTTGTGCGGAGTTTTTTATTGCTTTTGTTCCTTCCCTCCCCCCAGCCTCACTGCTGAGGAATTCTTCCTTTTCTCATCACCCCACAGGTCCTCAGAGTCACCAGCCCTGCTGGAGTAGGTGATTCTCCACTGGGATGTCTGTCAGTGTTGCTTGAGCACCCAACAAAAAGGGGAACTCAGTTGGTGCCCAACGGGCACAGATGGAACTTGCAAACACTAAACTCTTTTCCTTTCAGCATTTCTGCTTCTCAGAGTGCCTCAGGGGTGGGGTGGGGTGGGGTGACAGATTTTGCAAGGTGGTGTGATCAAGGGGGCTGAGTCTATGTTTTCTCATAAACTCTTTCCCCCCCTCCCTCTAAATCCCATGAAGTAGCATTCTTGAAAATTAGGAGAGGCAAATAGTAACAAGGTAACTTGTTATTTCTGTATCCAGTTCACGAGGAATTTTCTGGGTCAGACCTGGCATCTGAACCAGAGTTTGTAACCACCAGCAGGGGGTCATTTGTTGGCATGATTTGGGGAACTACAGGATTTTCATGTGAGGTTTGGCAGATGTTGTTGGTGGATTTTGCTTTTTAATGGGTTTCCTTTCCAAAGAAAGGAAAAGAGGGAAAAAACACACCTGTAAGTAAAGAGCCAACCCAATTGTCCTGGCATTTCAGAACAGAATTAAAGAATAGCAAACTGGATTTGCAAAGGCTGAAGGAGGAGGTTGCAATAGTTAAGCATGAGATCATTGAGGATCAGAGAATTTTCTATCTTGTCTCCACGGAATTTGAATTAATTTTGATAAAATATACAATAGTAAGAAGAAAAAGTGAGAAAGGAGGAGAAAGGGCCACCCTGCAAACCTGGAAAACAATTCTATTGCAATTGGTATTTGAAAGAAAAATGGCAGGAATTGAAATCTCCCAAATAATAAGAATTTTGCATATTGAGACTATAAAACCAGCTTTAAAGCAGAGGATTTTTTTTGCAAATGCAAGTGTATGAGACAGTGGGCCTGTCCACACACACTGAGAGTTCATCACCAGCCCCAAGGTACAGTAAGATTTACTGTAAGATTTACAGTAAGATTTAAAGTGAAAAGTGTCAGTTGTTTCTCAGCTGGGGTTTAATCCTTTGGTGCCTTGATCCTTGTGATGGTGTCGTTCCCCCCCACCCCCTCCAATAAAGTCTGTGTGTGATGAGGCTTTAGTTATTCTGTAGTAAAATGGGAGTAAAACATAGATTATTTTCATACTCTACATTAAAAAAGCATAATTTACATTTTTCCCTGACTTTGCTTACAAAATGCTTGCTGTGCTCACAGAGTGCTCTCTTTGTATGACATTTTAAAATTCTCACAATGGTGGTTCAATCCTTGGTGAGGAAGAAGGAAAAGAAGAAGTTGGAAACTCGCAGGGATGATTCATATTGAGCAGCTATTTTGGGGGTCTCACATCATCTGAGATAAGGCTTCACATAAAATGGGTGGGAAAATGGTAGTTTATATACCTCCTCCACCCAGCTATTTAAATGAAAATCCAGAAAACTTGAGCAGGAGATTGTCTTTGGGGTTTATTTGGGAAGAACATACTTTAAAAATACAGCGGGGAAAAAACATGGAAGGCTCGCAGGAGTGGGGAGTGGTGGCTGAGAGGGGAAGGGAGGGGATCCTCTGGGAAGCAACCAAAGTCACTGTACCCCAAAGACCGTCCAAAGCAACCAAAATCCAATTTAAACTGCAGCAAGGCAACAGATAAGCCCTGCATAAGTTCTTACACACTGAAGCAGAAGAAACTGCTCTCAGAAATGGTTTGGGCAGTTTTTTACTAGGTGGGAATGATGGAGAAGGAAGGGAGAGGATGGGTCTTTCACTTGTGCGTTTTGGCTGGATGGGATGAGATTTCTGGGGAAAAGATAATCCAAGAAGTTAACTTTACAATGAGAAAAGTTAGACATTAATAAAATGTAACTTAAAAAAAAATTTAAAAATCAGTATTTTACATTGGTTAACAGTCAAGTTACTTTTATTGCTATGACTACTGGCTTGAAGTTGATGTTAGTCTGTTCTGTGGTGTGTAAAATTACAAGCAAACAAAAATACTACAGTAATTTTTATGACAATTACTTGTAAAGAAACAAATCCTAAAATTATAATGCACTTTGCTCATATATAATCATAATAAAGTAGTAGATTGAACAAAGTTTATTGCAGCTTTGAATGAGCAGTGAATGAATTTAATGAAACTTGTGTTACACTGGACTTGGTACCTCATTGATTATTGAGAAATAATCCAAATTTCTCAATGCAGGAGGAAGCCATGTATAAAAATACAATTTTAATAATAGCTTTCACTCAAGCTGTGACTAATATCATTTTAAGGGTTTTGTTTAATCTCTCTGCAGTGCTGTTTTTCTTGTTTGTTTATAGGCTACACTGTAACTTAACCCAGCAAATGTCCTGAGACGTTACACTTGCACAGTTTGACCAGTCAGCTGTGAATATTCACTTTTTTTTTTTTTTCCTGAGCAGATAGGATTCCAAGTCTGGGCAGAAATACTGTCAAAAGTATTTCCTTTAGTACTTCTTATGTTCTAGTTCTTTTCACAGCTTTCCTTCCATTTGGGACATGTTTGGTGTAGGAAATATGTGTTCTGACAAAATATTTAAAGGTGAACAAAAGGAGCGTGCTCAAAGAAAAAAATAACTTTATCTTCTTCAAATGCCTGATGTGTTTTCAATGGTGATGAAGCATAAATGGATGAAATTGAATTCAGAGAAAATAAGGTCCCATGTCTTTCCTGCACTCTTATTTGTGTATTTTATTGCTTAATTTAAATAACTGCTTTAAAAAATGCCTGACTATCTTACAAAGATGAAATCCTATCTACCAGTAGGGCAGGATGGAAAAGGAAGCTAGAAACACATCTTGGCCAAATGTGAAGTCAGGTGTTGTGACCTCCTGCAGTGAGGTGGAACTCACACCCTGCTGAATGGTGACGGTGGCCTGACTGGCAAAGGTCGCTCTTTCTGTCACCCTTTAGAATTTTGGGTGGACAAGGATTAAAGTTTGCTGGATGGAAAATAGGAACTGGTCTGGGTGAGCTTTGTCCTCCTGCATTACAGGTTGGTGCCTATCACCAGCAACAAAGGTGCCCCCACCTGAGTCCTGGATTGCTGTGGGAGAGAGGGTTTTCCCTACCAAAGCCTTTCTGGATCACAGGAGGCCTTGCCAGGCATTTCCCACTGGCAGTCTCAGGGAGCTCCACTCGTGGTGCTTCCAGAACCTCATTGACCATCCCACCTGCTCCTTCCCCAGCACTCCAGGGACACTGACTCAAAGCAACGGCATGGGGAGGAAAAGGACTCTGCAGAAGACCTCAGGGATTCCTTCCATGGCTTAAGGATATTCCCTGGGATTGTTCTGCTCATTTTCTGTCTCTGATTGTTTGGTAAATGGACTTAGAGGGTTGTGTTGTAAACTAGACTGTAAATTGTTTGGTGTTAGTGTTGTCTCGTGTGAATTTTGATAGACAAATATTATTAACCTCAATACAATTTAGAGATTTTGAGTAGTTTTGCAATCTAAGATTTAATGGCTCTTTCTAATAGATTTATAAAATGTCAATTTGGTGATTTTTATCTTTTTCTAAAGTAGTCCTTTAACTTGTATTCAGAATTAAAAGGAAATTCTCCTAGAAGCAATTCTTAATACTTTAGGCAAGCTCCTGTTACAAAATTACCTGTATCTTTACTGCAACTGATTTAAAAGTGCAAAAGGTCAAAAGTGTCCTAATGTGTTTTTGAAACCCATATGTCAGCACAGCACATTTCAGAAAGGCTGTTGGGGCTCTGCAGAAATTGCATTTCTTTTTAATTTTAATTTTATACCTGGAAAGGATGAGGGGATATTCATTTCAACTGATGGCTGAAGGGTAAAACGGAAAATATATTTAGAATGAAAGGTGCATATTTGAAAAGATACAGACTAGGAGGGATATGAGGAGGTATTTATACAGTTTAGTGATGTCAAAAACTGTTTCAGTTTATTTTTTCCCATATCCTGTGCCAAATCTCCATGTTTATTTGCTACTGGTTTGTGCAATTTATTCCTGACCTTGCTCCTTACTGAAGAGACAGCTCCCATAGCAGAATGTCATCTAAACCAAAGGATAATTTCCTAGAAAGCAATACTGAACCTTGATTTATTTACTCCTTCTGCCTTTCCATCACCTATCATTTTGGCAGAGAGTGACCTTGCAAGGTGACACATTAATTCCAGTGTTTGGGAATTTTTGCAGGCTGCTGCTCACTCTTATCTTTTACAATATGTGTTCACAAGATACAGTATTCTTTAATTCATTAAAACAGTTTGAATTGGAACACCCCAAACTCAAAGGCAGGGGAAACTTTAAAAGCTCCTCCACTGTTTTCCTGCTCTCTGTGAATACTTTGCCTCCAATCCCTTCAGTGGCACAATGAATCAGAATTCACTGACAGATTATGGTGCCTGGCTGTGAGACACACACCAAAACTGTCCCAAATCTCAGGAGCCACAAAGAACGAGACTGTGGTGGACAGATGTCAGCTCCTTGCTGTGTCCTGTCAGGAGCAGCTGCCCAGGACCAGGACCAGGGCAGTGAAATTGGGCTCCTGGCATCCCCCTGTGGGGATGGTATTTCGTGGCTGCCCTTAGAGCAGCAGCCACGTCACCTCCTGGCTGCTCCCAGGAATCTATGGGATATTTAACTACTTGGATTTTTAATCAAAATAGCTTTGGGGAAACTGCTTCACTGAGCAATTTTAAAATGGGGGTTTTAAAGCAGAGTTTAAGGAAGCTTTTTAACTGTTTCACAGCCCTGTTGAAAACCACTGGAGAGGTTGCAGCTCACGTGGTTTGGTTTTATTTTTTTTTTTTTTTTTTTTTTTTTTTTTTTTTTTTTCCCCCAACTGATCTGTATGGTTGTTATAAATACGTGGTATAAAAGGTGCTGAGGGGAACATATCAGAGTGAGCAGAGTGAGAGTATATGGGAGCACAAAACTTCATCATAGTTGAGATTATGCCAATATATGTTGCATTTGCTATTGTTGGAAATGGAAATTAGTAAAAAGCCACAAGAACTCACTGGAAAAAAAAGAGGGCATCACTTCTGAGAGACAGAAAATACACTTTTTGGCACCTGTGCACACCATGTAGTTTCCTGAGCAGCACTGATTTATGACTGATTTTGCACTCCAAATATGCCCCATGGATAGATGTTCTCCATGGGGACATTGCAGTTGAGGTGCCTGAAACCAGAGACGCTGCGGTCAGCAAGGAATGGTTATCGAGGCCACAATTCCCTTCTGGAGGAAGGGGATTATCTGCCTTGAGCAATGACACATGTGAGGTTTGGGGGGTTGAGGTGGTTGGCTGTTCCATCACACCTTCAGCCAATGGAAAACTGGGAATTGGCTTTTTTGGGGTTCCCCTTTCCCTCACAGTCGTGGTCCCAGTCCTGCCCTGCACCGGTTCCTTCACCCCAGAGCTGATCTGAGCCTTGCTGAGGCTTCGAGGAGGCAACAAACAGATCCAGAGTGGCAGCAGCAGCACCCACCTAGAGCTGACTCCGAGGTTGAGGGGAAAGCACTTGGAGAAGAGTTTCATTCTTCCATGGCTGCCTGGGTGAGCTTCATAAACCAGGGTTTGTGACTGAGTACAAGGAACTACTTCTGTAGCAGGTGTGCTCCATTCTTTGCAGGGACAGTAGTCACACCATAAGATTACATGTAATTTCAGCATTTGGATTAATACTGAATACCCAGTGAATATTCTGTGGTTAATGCACTTTCCATTACATTTTCATTAAAAGGAGAAGCTTCAGTTCTTCATAATTCCTCTATGTCTTTTAAGGAGAAGTCATTACTGTAGAAAGCAGAATCAAAACTTCTGGGTATTTGTGACCTTAAATTTGTATTTGAGCTATTGCACCAGTTGGCTTCCATTTGGGATTTTCTTATTTCTGGAGCTGATGGGTATCACCATGCTTTCCCTGGGCAGTGATAAAGGCCTGTAGTTGAAAATAAGGTTCACGAAGGAATATTTGTTGAACAAAGTAGAAAAAGAATCCCACTTCCTTCTCCCTATCACTTCTTTCCTGCATTTAATCCTGTAGTGAGCTGGCTAGGGAAAGGGAAAAAAAAGCAGAAGCATTTTTAATGGTGCTTCAGGAAGACTGAAATAAAATTTGTTTAGATACAGGTCTCTGAAGTGACTCTCCCTGAGGTCAAAACAAGCTCCAGTGGTCACACATGGGGAGCAGGGGGAGCTGCATCCGAGGAGGAGGACCATGTGGCACAACTCTCTCCGGCAGGAAGCAGTTCTTGGATCTTCTTGGATATGCTCCAGTCCAGCTAAAAGAGATCCTTAACTTCAAAATTGAAACACTTCACTGTTTGTATTCTAAACCAGTGTTGTGTGGAACTTTTAGAACCTGTACCCAAACAGAAAAATTAAAGGAAACCACGATGGATGCAGTTTTTCTGTCATGAGGTTGTTCTTGGAGAACGGAGCAGTGTGACATGCACAGAGACAGTAACTTGGATCACGAGGTTTATTTGTCACCTCTGAATGAGAATTCTGAGCGTAGAGAGACTTCAGAGCAGGAGCAAACACACAGCTCTACATGCCGGAGCTGGGCAGAGGTTAACTGAGTGTCTTGCCATGCCTCATCTAATGTGATAATTGCTTTCGGCACCTTTGTGTCTAGGCCTAATTCATCTTGCAAAGATAAAGTAATAATTTACCACTTAACCTAGTTCTTCATGTGCCAAAAAACACAATTGTACAATGAAAACTTAGAGGCGCAAGTTGGGAGGAGAGGATGGAGGCCAGTGTCTTGGGCAACAGCTGCATTTGAACAGGAAAATATGCAGGAGTAGAGGGAAATTCTGACTCAAAACAAGCGGTGCTTTAGCAAAGAGTCCCCCAGCGGGCTCTGCTGTGGTGAGACATGTCCAATTCTCCTGCAAACATTTGTGGATTTCCAAAGAGGCCATGGTTCAGGCAGTATCTCCCTGCCATGAGTGCTGTTTTATTGTAAGCTCTGTTAAGTTACATGTTCCTAGTTAATTTTTAGTTTTAGACTGTTGCTCTTTGTGCAAATATGCCTTGGTCCAGGCTTAAAAAAACCTCAAACTCAAACCTGAGACAGTCTAGTGTGTTTGAAATAGGAGTGGCACAGGTAAGTCCAGATAAAGATAGGAATATTTAAGAATTCCCAGTTCTTCCAATGGAAGAGACTGTAGTTGCTCCTTGGCACCTGAAGAAGAGATCTAGAGTGTAGTCGATAGCTGTGTTGGTGCTTCTCCAGTAACTCCTATGTGTGAGTTATGTTTACAATTGAATAATTGTTTTTATGTAAATAAAGCTATTACGTCTTTCTTTCCCTCTGTAAGGACAGTTTTAGCTTAATTTTGTCAAAGAATTGGTGTGGGGAGCTGGGGATGTTCATCTTTTGGTTCATTTTAAATTTGCTTCCTGTATATTTGCTACATGCCACATTTAATTGAGTTTTTTGTTTTGGTTTGGGCTTTTTTTGTTTGTTTGTTTTTCTTTCTGCATGGAAGAACGCACTCTCTTTCCTTCAGATTTTATAGTAAAAGGCGACATTTTCAGTCTTTCTGGCGAATTAAGGTGAACTGTAGCTGCTTTCCGGGGCATCCAGGTGGGCTGAGATATCGCTGTCATTTCTCACTGTGGACGTTCGAACAACTGCAGATCCGCTTTAGTGTTAATCATGTTGTGACTTTTTTACAGTGTGAGAGAAGAAAAATCATGAATTAATCGCTTCAGCGGACCTTGGCTCCTCTTACAGCAAAGTTTCACTCTACTGCAAATGCTCGGTATTATGTCAGTTCCCTCGAAGTCATTATCACCTACACACTGGGTGTCAAGTGCTGCTTTCTAAAGAGATTAGTGCCTTTTCCTCCTCCTCCTCCTCCTCCTCCTCCCTCACGCTTGCTCAGCTAAGTAGAAGAAAATCCAAATTACCGCAACCATACAGGATGTGAGATGGAAAATAATGCCCTGATTTGGTTGCTGTTTCAAGGAGAGAAACGAGAGACAGGATTTTATTCCTCCTCACTGGCACTTTGCTGCTGCCCTAATTTCACCTGACGTCAGGAGCTTTAGCGTGGTAGGTCAGAGCAGAGGGGGCCTTAAGTCTCTCCAACCCTTTCTGCACACTCGGGGCGTTTAATTAAGGAAATAGGTGCTGGAAGCAAGGCAGAAAAGAAAACCCAGGTATTTGCCTCCTTCGGAGCAGGGAGGGGAAGCGAAGCTGAAGTCAAAGTAACAATGAAACCAAATCCTAATCAAAGGGACCTTGAACCGGAAAACTGGTTTTTTTTTTGCCTTTTTTCTTTGTTGCTTGTTTAATACACCTGTGAGAAGGTTTGGCTAATTGGATTCTTACAAGTTTTTTGCCATCCATCT
Organism: Formicarius rufipectus; assembly: GCA_013399695.1. NCBI lineage: Eukaryota > Metazoa > Chordata > Aves > Passeriformes > Formicariidae > Formicarius > Formicarius rufipectus. The sequence goes on along the minus strand of VXAU01005073.1, from coordinate 485,565 downwards.
GGCAACAACCACTCACACCTCTCTTGTTAGAGCATCAGTTTGTTGCCTTTTACCAGGCAGGACTGGCAAAACCAGAGATTAATTAGAAAAAAAAAAAAAAAACAACAACAAAACAACCAACCAAACAAAAGGGAGCAAAAAAATCCCGTTTGCTTTGTTGCTGTCCCGTTCCCTTGGACACTGCCTGTGCACGCTGAGGACACTTAGAACAGGAAAGAAAGGATGACAATGCAACAATTAATAAAAACATCCCAAGGAAAACACTCCTGTAACAGTTATGCAGGGATACCTGTCTTTGTAGCACACAAAGAACAGGAGTGTTCTTTGAGTTCAGCTTGTTTACAGCTGTGAAAGAGAGACAATAGAACACGTTGATGGGAAATAGGACATGATGCCACACTGGACAAGTGGGGGGCAGGGGGAGAGGCATTTTCTTTCTCATCTCTTAATCTGTTTTAAATTTCCAGCTGAGCACTGTCTGGATCTTCCTGCTGAAATCAGCACAGCTCTAAAAGCTTTTATGTTGTCTTTTGCTTCCCATTTAGAATCACAGAATCATAAAGGTTGGAAAAGACCTCCAGGGTCACTGAGTCCAAACTTTGCCTGAACACCACCTTGTCAGCTAGATCAGGGCTCTGAGTGCCAGGTCCGCTTGGTTCTTGAACACTTGAGCATTCCTTAGAAAGAAATGACAGCTCAAGATTTCTTGCTTCTATCTGTTCCTGCCTTCAAGCAGACTCGTGCAGCCAGGACTGTAAGATGTTTGGATAGTTGATGTTGATAAGTAACAGGCTGGCTTCCTTAGACTGCAGGTTCAAGTTCTGTAGAGCACCACAATGACACCAGCACTCTGGGCAATGCATTCCGTGTATTCCATGGCATTTTCATTCCAGAGCCTTTAACAGGTCTCTTCCCTGTGGCAGAATGCAGAAAATTGGATATTCTGCGAATATTCTGTGAACAATTCATTGTACAGTTCCCAGGAAAAATAGGCCTGTGTTTACATATTTCAGGAGAGCAGTTCTCAGCTTTGGAGTGGGACTTATCTATAAGAAGAACATCTGCTGGTACTCCCAAAATTCCTTTAGAGAGCCGTCATGGGATGGGCTTTCATGAGGAGTTAATTAACATTAAGACCAATGGACTGCGGACTTTAGGTGGCCTGAGAATAGACAGTTCTAAGCTATCCAATCATTTTGATATAATGATGTAACTGAAAAGCACAGATTATAAATACAAGGTTTGGTATGTTAATAAAGGCTTTAGGCTTTTAGGCTTTTGATTGATTCACTGCATGAAGTGTGTGTGTGAGTTTGTGAGCCTTAAGGGCCCGTGCTGCCCTGAAGTGGCTCTGGGATGAGCTCTCATGTGAGCTTTTATATTTATATATATGTAATTTTTTTTTCTTTTTATTTTACTTTACTTCCCCACGTCTCTTCTGGAGGAGTTTGATGTTTTTGGGGCAGAGGTTTTTAAACCATGGCACTACTAACGTCACCAGGCCAAGTGCCTCTGTGTGCAGGTTGTTCCTCTGCATGGTGGCTTGGCCTGGTTTGCTGCTGCCTCTGCAACCTGGCCCCTCTGTTCCCCCATCATCCTGGGGCTTCCTGCTGGGAGGGAGGCCAGCAGGTGCTCTTGGTCCTGGGCAGCTCCTCACACAGGTGAGTGAGACTGTGCAGTGAGACTGAGCAGAGATACAAGCACTGTACTGGGATTTGGGATTCGTGGAGCAACTGGGAATGTGGACATGCAGAGGGTGAGGTCCCACTGACAGTGTTTGTGTACCAGTACACTAAGGTTAGAACTGCTTCCCTGCAGAAAGTAGGGCAGTCAGCATTCTGGTTTTCACATTTAAATAGTGGCCATGTAGATAAAACAACCTCTTCAGAGCAGTGCTTGTTACTGGGAGCTCATGGAAGACAGGCTGGATAAGGATGGTGTTAGAAAAAAAAGCATCCTACTATTGGAGAGGTTTATGGCATTCCTGAAGCACTGATCGTCAAGGTTTTTCCCAGCCTAAATGATTCTGTGTGTGGGGAATTGAGGAGGTGCTCTAGGTGTTGTTCATTCATACAGAATTCATACAGAAACTCTAAACTCACTAAACCCAAACCTGGTGTATGTTCTGAAGTATGTCAGGTTTTGTTTGCTTTTTTTTTTTTAAGAGAACCCAGATGAAATCTGAGGAAACAGTTACAATTCAGTTTTAAATCTGAAGAGATCTGGAAATATAATTACATCATTGGGGGTAATTCTTAATACAAGGAGCAAAGAATATGGGATGCGGAAGGCAAGCCAAAAAAGTAGGAACCGCTTCATGAGATCAGACAGAAGAGCTGGAATGGGGTTTCTTTGGACCTCACTCTTGCATTGACTTTCATGCTTAAAAAGTCAGTGTTCTGGGAATTGACCAGAATGTATGCAGGTTAAAAACTGGGACAAAGGCTCCTTGAACACTTTTGAGGTTGTTCTAATCCATGAAAATAAAAGAAAGGGTTCATTGTTTTTCAGAATTCACTGGAGCATGTCTGTAGTCCTCCTCAGCTCTGTGGGGTTGCATTCAGTAAAGGGTGGAAGCTGAGTTTACACCTCTGAATTTTTGCTGCAATGCAAGAGTGCCTTAAAATTCCCCAGAGCTTTGACTACTTAATAATTATTTTGTATTTACTCGGTAGGTTGTATCTGTCTATGAATGACCTTCACTACTGAAAGATGATCTGAGTGTTTAGCAATCTTCTGTTTGTCCTCGCTGTACATTTGGGAGATGATCCATCATGTATATATACAGGAAATGGACATGGTGAAACTAAATCACTTGGTCAAGGTTACAGGGAGAATTGGAGATGGATGGTGAAATTAAATCTAGATCTTCCTAGCCCTGAGCTAATCCTGTTGCAGCATGGTCACCCTCTATTTGCAATCTCTTCTGTCATCATGGGCTTGTTTGTGGCTTTGGCTAAGTTTGCTGCAGACACAAACTGTGCTACCCAGCTGAGGACACTTGCACTGAGAAGCTTGAAACGAGCAGCCCCTCTCCCCCACCCAGTTTACTAAGCAGAGTGATCCTCTACTTCTTTAATGCTGTGAAGAATTTAGAGTTGTTGGGCAAGCAGGAATTCAGAGCTCAAAAGAGCCTCAGGTAATCTTAGCTGGATGGAGAGGAAGCACTTGATTTGAGGGGGTATTTCCACAAAGGATCTGGGAGGTAGTTTGAGCATGAGGAGTGGATGGAAGTGTTGTCCTGGCTGTAGATCTTGGTGACAGGCAGTTGCTCCTGAAGGTGCAAACACAGGTGTCCCTGGGTAGGTGAGGACATGCCTGCATTGCTTTTAGGTAGGGCTGGCAAACTCAGTTTTTAAGTACCTGGTTTTGAATACTGATCATATAATTGGGACAGTTGGAGCTCAGCACACATTAATTGCTCAGTTCTTCACTCTAGTATTTTTCAGGATGATGTAACTGAACATAAGCTGTGCTAACTTTCATTCTTTTACAGCTAAATATACATCTCTGTAGTCTTGTTGAGATGGAGTTGATTATGTGGTGATGGAGAAGCAACATTTTATGTAAGGAGTGTGTAGGAGATCTGAGAGATCTCCACAGGGATCATATTAGAGCTTATAAAAGTGGAAATGCTTCTTTACAGATGGAGTGAGAGAGGAAGCGAGTAAAGGATCTGAATCTCACTCTTCCGTTATCTCCAGAGAATGCTGAACATCACACTGATTTCTGAAATTGATGCCTGATTTATGTGCCATATTTATAAAAGATGGGCAATTCGTTTGAAAATCAAACTTCTAAGTTCACTCTTGTTCTTGATGTCTCAAGCCTTAAAGAAAAAAAGAAAAAAAAAAAGAAAAAAAAAAGAAAAAGAAAAGAAAAAGAAAAACGAAAATACAAAGAGCTCTTTAAAGTTATCACTATATCTATGTAAAATTCTCTGACTTAAACTTGACTGGATGCTGATTTTTGTGTGGCCAGTGGCAAATTTCTTAGTTGTTCTTGCTGGATGCACAAGTCAATAGCTGTGTTCTAATGTAATTACTTGGATTGGTTCTGTAAGGGATAGCAAAATGTAAGTGCCAAGGCCTCTGTTGCCTTGTGGTGGTTTAGCACTCCTCTCGTAAAGACTGAAGTCTTTAGCTTTTGCTGCTCTCGTGCTGATTCTGCAAACCCACACTGCCTATTCCACTGCTGGAACACCACTGCAATCACTTCCTCTAGTCATGTTACCCAAATAAATCATGTGTTTAAGTCTTCTCATGAAATAGAAGGAAAAAAGCCCAAGTTTCCTACAAGTGAGGTAATCTTCCTCTTTGCTGACTGTGATTTCAGCAGGTCTGCCCTTTGTTTGTGAGGGTTACTATTTTTACCTTCAGGGAAACACAGGATCCAAAACTTGTCTAAATTAAATCTCCTGGTGTAGATCTTCAACTTTATTTTTGTTATATATCTGATTTGTATTATTCATGTTTTTTCACTGGATTCCTTAAATACCGTATTGAAGGATTTTAGATGGTTTCCAATGTTATCCTTCATTAAGCACGGTCATCCTTCCAGTGCATTCATTGAGTTTCTTTCCTCAGTTGGTTTAGAAATTCTTCCTTTCAAACCTGTTGACATGATATACTCCAAAAATACTTAATTTATCCTGTTTATTAGTAATGTGATAAGACTTTGAGTTTATTTCTGTGTAATTATATTTAACTCATCTTTAGTTTAGACTGTGACAAAATAAATGATGCAAAATAAGGTTATGTTTTTAGGAGCATCAGAATTCTTTCATAATCTTGTAGGGAGGATAAAGAGACATCACAAAGATGTTTTCCCAACAATTTTAGAAGAGTAAAGGAAACGTTTTTTTTTTTTTTTTTGGTTTTAATTCCCCTAATAACAAATGCTCATTCCTGTATCTTTGTATTTTCTGTGGAAACTATTCTGGACTCTGGAGGCCTTTGCTTTCTGCTGGAATCAGCAGCAAGACTTCAGATGGTGTTATTGAGGTCTTGGCTCCAAAGCCGACGTGGCATGGGAGTTTTGGCATTTAGCATATGCATGGGACACTTATTTAGCTAGGAAATGGTCTCTGTGACAAGCAGGGGACACCATTTCCTCTTGGCACCAGTTCCTTTGGACAGCTCCAGGATGTTTAGCAGCTTCAGTAGCAGGTTGAGCTGTGGGCTTGTCCAGCACTGTGGAGCTGCTATGAATTTTCCCCCAGTTAAGTCTGGGAATGCACAGTCTATTTTCTTCATGGCAAGTTAAATTGCTTTGGGGAACAGAAGGTGTTGCTGCTTGCTCTGCTGACTGCACTGAATAGGAGATGGATCATGTTGCTGCAGAGCATCTCTTGGGCAGCTCTAACAGTTTAAAGCCCTTGGAGGTGGCTCAGTGGAGTCAGAGCAGGACAAAGAGATCCCTCACAGGGCAGGGGGAGCACTCGAGGTGCCACCCCAGGCTGATGCCAGTGCTGGGTGCACCAAGTGTGGCCCTTCACTTGGGGGCCCCAGGACTGCTGTGAGACAGGAAACACCAAAGGCTCACAGCTTCTCCAGAATGTTTCTTTGAGAAATCACTGCCTTTTTTAAAGGATTGTTGAGCTTAGCATTGAGGTGCTTCTTTAGGGAATTAATTACTGGAAAGTCAGGGCTATCATAAATCATCTCAGTGCTTCTCAGAAGTTTTTGAGTCTTCTCTCCCATTCACAGAAGTTAAAAGAAGTCCATTATTTTAAAAGCAGAAAACAGAATTCTGAATTATGTTTCATTATATATTTTATTATTTTATCTCTTACATGTATTATGATCTTCCATTGTTGTTCCTGAGCCAGAATTAATGAAATGGCAAGAGGGGAAAAAGAAAACCTCAGTGGGATTTAATTTTACAAATAATATGCTGAGGGTTCTCATCACTACTTTATCTAAATATAACACTGTGAGCATCTCTGTTGCTTGTGAATAAGAGGATGTTTGGAAGCTGCAGCAGCTCTCAGGAAACCCAATTTTCCTCTCCACAGATCGAAGTTAGGAGTATTAAATATAATTAATATGGAATAGCTGTGTTTAACTCTTTTATGGTTTGTAAGCACAGAACATTTAGCTGCCTTTAGTGAACTAAGTTGAGGACACAATACAAGGCTGCACCATTTATTTTTATCCTCAAGGCCAGCTAACATCTTTGCACACTGCCATCAGTGTTCAAGAAATACAGGTCTTAATCCTAACCTTGAAGGCAATGGTGTAGTTCCCCTGTATACAATCATATACATACACAAGTATGTGCATTGCTTATTGCCTTCTTTCCTTGAGCTTTGGGAAATGAAAGCTGGATATTTATAGAGACTGGTATGCCTGATTCAGGGAACTGTTACAAGATATGTAACAGAGGCGTGCAGTTCATCTTTGTAGGACATTGCTGGGGATACAGAAATTATTAGGAAATCCTTCCAAATATAGGAATGTCTAATAGGCAATGCCAGTTCAGATCGAGTTTGAGGAGAAGCTGCTTCTCTGGTGGTGCTGGACCCTTTGAAAATGATGAAAGTGAAATGGCACATGAATGCTCACTAACCCTAAATGATCAGACCCTCACCAGCCCATGCATAAACCACCTCGTAGCAGTTTAAACAGGAGAAAACAATGCTTTGGTTTACAGTGCTTTAAATTCTTCCCCCTCATCTTCTTTTTTTTTTTTTTTGGTAACTGAAACAAACTTTGCCAATTGATTTTCTCAACCTTCCAGGGGGGCTTTTGTATTTATGTACTAGTAGTTTCCTTTTTGTTATTGTTATTTTCACCTATTATGTATGTTTATGGAAGTCAGGATGTAAGTATGATCTTCACAGATCCATTAGGTAAGGCCGTATGCTGGGGAGCAAGGAGGAGGTAGTTTCTGCCAGGCTCAGACAGGCAGAGGCTGGGGAGATTTTATTCCCGTAATCTGCACCTTTATTACTGGATATTAAGACATCCAACAGATTTATTTGGAACGAAATCCTTGCTAAGAGATCCTGTCTATGAGTTAGCACAGGAAAAACGTGATGGTGATGTTAATCATCCAGATGGATGAGTTCTGGGTGAGCCTTGAGTTCTGGGCTCCTAGATTTTCCTGCTGGTCCTGAAGCACTTCCTGGTGGTCTCTGCACCCTGTGGAGGGGAATTTGGCTGTATTTGTGAAGTGACCTGACAAACAACCCACAGGGAAATATATCATCATACTTTTGTTTTCGCCTGCAAAATACCGTGTCCTGTTCTTTGTGCTTAAAACCAGTTGTTACTGGTGCAGGAAAGAGCAGAAGTTCTGCCTCTGAAGAAAGGGAGTCGAGAATGTAGTCAATAAAGAAATCATTCCTAGTCTGTCCTAAGAGGTAGGTTAAACCTGGGTGTGATCCACAGAGCCAGGAGCTGGACTCACTGATCCTTGTGGGTCCCTTCCAGCTCAGGACATTCTGTGAAGCAGGGAGAGTATTTTGGGTTCCTTCTTGTTGATATTCTGGTTCTTGTGTTACCTGGCTGTTCTCGGGAATTCCAGGGGAGCAGAGGATCTACTGTCTGCATTCTTGGCCCCTAAATCTTTTCTTGACCTGTTTCGGATCAAACATATGGAATTTTTCAAAACTCTTTCTGAAGGAATAGAACTTTTCCTGCCAGTGTTTATGTCTTGGCAAGCCCTGAGCTCATTTGCTTTGAGAATTTCTGATATTTTGGCAAAATTGTCATAACTATTGTTTCATAGCATTGAATCTGGGGTTAAGAAACAGCAAATGGGTCTTCATGGCATGGTTCAGTCCAGTAAGCCAAGCCTGATGCCTAACTAATTTTCATTTATAGTATATTTTTATTTCATATACTGTGCATATTTATTGCAATAACATTTGAGCCTCATATTTAGTTTAATACTTAAGTGTGAATAAATATTTTTGTACAAATTACATGCCATAAGTAAATTTTCTATACCAATAATTTTTGAAGCTTTCCTATTGTAAAGCTCATTCTTTGCTTGAAGAAGCATTCTTAGCATTCTTTGCTAAAGAACTTGAACATTTATTTCAAATCTACAAAAAATTATTCAGATTTTCAGTTCTTAGAGTAGCATGATCATATATAAAAGCCACAAATGGTCACCATGATAATTTCAGATCAGGTCTGGTTTTATGTGTCTTTGAGCTCTTGGAATGGGAGTTGTGAGAGGTATTCCCAGATGTTCCAGTGGAATTGAAAGGACCAATTTATTGAAGCTCACACATTTTTTGTCTGTCGGTTTTGGCTGAAGTGCAGCCAATCTGTCAAATCCTGCCACATGAGGGAAGGACAGGGGTGATATAAAACGTTTTGGAGTGTACCAACACATTCCAGCCAGTTCCAGTGAAACCTTTGGAGGCTCTGCAGTTAGCTCTGCAGTTAGCCAGAGAGGTGGCAGTGCCAGCCCTGGTGACATCAACCAGCACAAACTGACTGGTTTTCTCAAGGCAGGAGGTTGTCGAACAGGGAAGAACATCTGAGGTTAATAGTGATTTATGTGACAGGCAGGCTCCAGTTTCTTCTTTCCACTCAGAGGAACCTCCAGAGCTGATGTCTTTAATTGAGCTTTGTGGTCCTGCAGCAAGGAGAGCCCTGGGCCTTGGGGCCAGCCCCCTAAGGAGCCTGGGGTGGCTGTGTGGCTCCTGGGAAGGGACTCCTGGATGCCCTGGGAGGTGGCCGGGTGTGCACGTTCCCCACGCAGGGTGATCACGCACAGCAGGTCACTGATACCTGCGGCTTAGCAAAGCTTACCAGGTCAGATTGCTTTGCCCAAGAAGCTAAACATAGACTGTTATCTCATTATACTGGGAAAACCCTCAACACAACACAGGTAATTCGCTCAAGGTGATTAATTGCTAGGGAATATCTATCAGAGTTATATAATTTGCAGAGCTACCAAAGGTTCTTATTTCAGTTTGCTCAAATTCTGTTAGCCCTTTTCAACTGTTGAGAGTGACTGAACCTTGTCCCACTGTTATTTCCCTTCGTGTTAATCATTTACTTTTAATAGAGTAATAAATAAGGCTGATACAGGCTTCAATTCTTCTCCATTTCACAAAAAGGCTACTGTGGTAACTACTGTGCCAGCCTAGTGAGGTTTAGTGAGGTTAGGATATCAAGGTATGTCTGGAAAGGCCATATATTAAAGAATGAAAGCTTAAATAGTGTTTTAAAAGGAGGATGCATTTTCTTAATAACATTATTAACAGGCCATATTTGTAATATAAGTCTGTGCTATTACTTATTACTGTCTAATCTGTCTGAAATAGGACTGTAAGGGTAGAGCAGTTGAAATAGAATAATGTTTGCCTTCACTTTTAAGGTGCAGTTGAAGGTCATAGCTATGAAAAGGGGGTACTTCACTTGAGATTCATATCCATGGCATAGTCATACACAGTTTCATGGCAGAGAATGCTTCTCTCAATGCACCCTGTTCTGAATATACTTTTCAAATAGAAATTAAGTGGCTTCCTGTAGAGAGAGTTAGCCTGTAAGAAGGATAAACAACCTCTATAACACTGGTATTATTTTGCACCAATGATATCAGAAGATACTGGACTAAAATTCTGGTTCCAAACTTCTCTGGTTATTTCTCGGAGAATAGTTCTGATGTGATACAGAGATGGGTCCATGTAACACTTCTTCTCATGCAAAGTTTCAATCCTTATTTCCAAACATTCTTCAAAGATAGGTTGCTTGAAATCTATAGTTTGATGTGAACTGATGTGGCCTCTTTTAATTGCATAATCCTATAATTTGGCTTGATGTTCATTTAGATTACATTTCTAATATCCATCAGGACCAAAAAAACAATGGTATGAGTCTGCAGGAGAAGAGTAACAGTCCCTTCCAGAGCACAGAGAATGGAACTCCTACAGTGGAAAGCCACAAATGACTCGAGTCCCCCTACTGATATCACTGTATTATATTAAGTAAACAGTTTAATGCTAGAAGGCAGCTGGCAGAAGCCCTGCTTTGAAAACTGGCACATTTATGGGGTTTAAATACAAACTAAATGAAAGTATAATTTCTAAGAATACTGACTATCTTGTTCTTCAGTTCCTAGAAGTTGTGGTACTCTCAGAAGGTTCTTCAATGCTCTTCTTAGGTTGGTCTGTTGGTTAAGATTTGTTCTGAGTGTCACTGGCTTCTTTCATCCACATGTGATCTGGAGGGTTCTGCCTTTAGACTGAAAGGGAGCTGCAAAGCTTGTGTAACAGCTTCCATGTTCTTAGGCACTTCTTAGGCTGCTGAGATCCCAAGGAAGCTGCTTTCAGTGGTGGATTTAGGTTTAGCTCCATCAGATGTTGCAGATCCTTACTCTGGTGAGTGCAGATCCCTTTGGAGGAGGCTGCTAAGATGCTTCTCTGTCATTGCTGTGGTTGGGCTGTGGCAGTGAGCCAGGTTTATTTAGACTTTATTGGGCAGCTTAAGCTTATTATTGCTTTTAACAGTTGGCTCTGCTTTCCCCAGGCTTTGTTCTTCTTAGAATGGCCTAATGACCTTTCTTCCTGCTTGGGTGATTCTTAGAGCTTGGTTTTGTTTTCCATGCACTAATGCTGTGGCAGAGAGGGGGACAGCAATGCCACTGTCTACAGTTGTCTACAGCCTTGTAGACATCTGTCTTTTTGGGCATGGCTTTTAGGTGATGAATGAAGAAAAAATTGTGTATTCACAGATATCAAATGGTAGAGAAGAGGAGAAGGAACTGCAGTGGTGGCTAGCTGGTAGTTTTCCAATACTGAGAAAGTTGAGATTCTGGTCAAGAAAGTGAGCTGATCAGAACTGCAATAATTCATCAGCCAGAACAAGGAATACTTTGTGTGGCAATATAAACGTGGTAGATAAATAGTTTGAGGCGACCATGAGCTTACCTGGTTTAAATCACAAAGAGAATAGATGGGAGCTCTGGAGAACACCCAGTCCAAGCCCCAGGAATGGTGCTTGTGCTCTTGGCCTCAGTACTTCCCTGAGCAGACTCAGGTGTGACAAACACCTTCCCTCTGAGGTTGGAAAGAGTTAACCAACCAAACATCTTCTAACTACTGTAATTTGAACTAGTGAATATACTTATTTTATAGTTAGAGAAATTGAAGCACAGTGGGATCAAGTGACCTACTAACATCTCATAGTCAAGAAACAGCAGGGCAAGTCCTTGAATTTGAGCGTTCTGAGATCCCTCTCCTGCACTTCTTTTATTAGGTCATGTTGCTTCCCAGGATAACAACATGTTTGCATGGTTTGGAAACACAAGCTGTTTCCTTGCAGAAATATTACTGCACCATATTACCAAACTGGAGAAACACCGAGTCTGAAAACAGATTTAATTCTTGTTTTTAAACTGTAGCAAATGAGATTTAAAAATATGAAAGGCTGCCAGTCTGCTGTTCTAGTTTAAGTATATGAGTTGTGATTAGGAAAATATTAGAAATCTGCTACTGCTCTCCAATGCCGTTCCTCTGATTGGACAACTTCACCAAAAAAAGAGATCTTGGTCCCCAAGATCTTGAAAGAGGAATTAAAAAATTGTTCCTGCCTTTCCTGTCATTAATTATCTCATAAAGACCTTGAAATGTGCTTATGATCTCTATCAGCAGCACATATGGAATTAAGTTTTTCTCCAAAGAAATCAGGTAGGCTTTTTCTTTTGCCACTGAATATAAATTGTCAGTTGAACTTTTATTGGAGAAACAATGTTTTCAAGTTGCAGTTCAAGCTCAACAGCTCAAGTCTCACTCATTTCCCATCCCGTAAGCATTGTTATGTTTCTTAAACTTAGTCCCAAGGAGCATCTTTCTGTTTTCCATTCCATTTTTCTGCTCCATTTCCACTTCTTGCCCCCAAGTTAAGGTGTTAAATTGTTCTTCTGTCAGAGCTAAATAATATGCTGCTGGATGCTTTAATAGGCATGAAGATGCTCTGACAAAGCCTCATTTGAGGATAGGCACTGCTCAGCTGCTTTGGTGCTTTGCAGTGCTTTTCTCTTAAGGGTGATGATGAAATATCCAGGAACCAACACTGCAGCCATTTTGAGCTGCACCTGCTGAAAGCCAAGGGAATGGCAAAATGTTACTTTTTTCACCAGTCGTTGAAAAATAATAAGTCATAAAACCCCCCTACTCTAAATTCTGAGCTCAGAAGGTTATTATTGGCACTGTTCAATGGATGGCCCGTTTGTGGGGGTGGAATGGATGGGTTTGGATTTGGTTCTAAAGTACTGGTGTGTTTATTTGCTGAGGATAGCAGGTGTTCCCTGGGCTAGTGGTCCTGTAACTTCGAGGGTAGTGAGCATGTACCAAGCCCTGCAGCTGGAACCTCATCCTCACTGCAGGAACCAGAGAAATTCCTGCTGTTCTCTAGGATGGCCCTGCTTGAGGGAGGTTGGACCAGCTGACCCTCTGTGGTCCCTTCCAAGCTGACTTATTCTGAGATCCTGTGAGATTCCGCGGTGTCCAGCAGCACAAAGGGTTTGTAGCATTTCTGAAGAGTCTGCACTCTAAGTCAGGACCAAGGTGCCTCATCCTTCCCAGGTCATGGATTCCCATCCGGGCAAGCTTCCAGTGTGCTCCATGGTGCCCTGACTTGGGAGCAAAAGTCCTACCAAGAGGTGCATCTTGTGGGACCAAGCTCAGCACGAGCAGTTGGCTCCCACTGCTGTGGGGTGGCAACATTGGGGTAGAGGTAGAACCAACACTGGCAGTAACATGGACACAACACTCTAAGATGAGCCTGGCAGAAAAGTTCATCTCCCCATGGACTCTGGAACTTTGGATGCCTATGTTAAGTGGGTGCTGGGAATATCCATGTGAAAAATTGTTTGCTTGGATTTGGAATCTAATAATACATTAAACTAAGATTTTCTATTCTTGCTGAGCTTTTAGTTTTCTTATTTTATTTTTTTTTCTTTTCTTATTCCCTTGCATATTCTGTTAATAAAAATTAGGAATCAGAGTATTTTTTGGTATAGACTTTATGGTTCTGTACCTGGTCTGAAGTTTCTGTAGTGACACACAGTCTTTGAGAACAGCACTCCTCAAATGGCAACAGCCCAATGTATGGAACAAGTTTTTATGCTGTGTTTAATCTCTTAAAACTCTCTTCTTTCAGGAAAGACAATGTAAAGAAAAAAATCATCTCTAATGTATTTTTGTACTGTGTCAATCAACCTCTTATGGCTTTTCAAATTACCTTTAAAATCTGTACCAAAAAAAAAGAAAAAAAAAAAGAAAAAAAAAAAAGAAAATTCTGTAGCCAGAAAATTGCAGATTATTTCAGTATCCTCCTGCTTTTCTGACAGAACAGTAGAGGTCACCAGCATTGATGGGTCTGGGTCCTAAGCACAGCACATTTAAATAGATCACTTTTTTGCTCTGTTGCTGTGTTTTTCAATGCTGGAATTCATCTGGAGCTGCACTGCACACTCCTTACAGCTGCAGCCTGTACTGAAGACTTGCTAAGGAAAAGGGGACACGTCTCTCTGCTTAATATAACCCAAAGTCACTGCATCTACTGTCCTGGCATGCATGTCATTGCCTGTAGCTTCCTGATGATAAAGGCAGTTTCACAGGAGAAAAATCTGCATTGATCCTAGTCCCAATTTACATTTTACTTCATTAAAACAAAATTGATCAGCACAGATAAAACTCCTGATCAATGATCCTAGCTCTTTCTCTCCTCTCTCTCTTTTTTTTTTNCCTCTTTTTTTTTTTTTTTTTTTTTTTTTTTTTTTTTTTTAAATAGCTTCCATTTTGGTGCAGTGCAGACTTTTGGTTTAACTGGCTGAATTGATATTCTGAGCAGCGAGTAAGGCAGGATGACAGAGCATCAGCACAGCTACTCCTGTAGCTCAGGGAGGTGTGCTCATTGCAACTGTCCACTGGCCAAGGCAGAGCCACCGCTGTCCTAGGATGCTACAGAAGAGACCTGAACTTTGATCTGTTGTCTTTCAGATATTCTTTTCCAAAACCATGATATTTTGCTGTGTTTAACCACTGTCAGGATGGAATGGTTTGAGGTAGTGAATTCGAAGTTGCAGTTTGGACATGGTACATGTACTGATTGCAATTTGCTTTTTAAAAAAATAAACTACTACACAGAAAATGTTATGCTCTTTAAAGGACTGATGTCTTTGTCCTATTTTAGGACTTGGGTTTATTTTGCAGTGCCATAACATGGCATTCCATTGAAAAAGCCTTTTAGATTTCTGAGTTCTGTATGTGCTAAGAATTCAAAATAACAGGTACATAATAACTCCTAATAGGTGGGGAGAAGCCCTAAATGAAATGCAGTGATTCCTTCAAGTGTGAGGCTGGAAGGCAGAAGGAAGAGAATAGCAGAGAGCTGTTCTGGCATGTTTGTAATGTTTGTGTGGTTTTATCAGCATATGCTGATGTGACCAGACCAGGTTGAAGAGGGGGCTCTTTAGCCTGTCCCTCTTTTATGGTTTTGGGTTTCTGGAAGGCATGGCAGGGACACAAACACAACAGCCCTGCAAGGATTTTGCTGTTGTTGTTGTTTTGCAGTTTTCATTAGAGTCAACACTGTTCTTACATAAACAGAGAACAAGGGGGGAGAGCAAGGTGTGTATCGTCGCAGAAAGTGATTATGAAGCAATTTGTAGCACGGACATCTTGATGCCGGTGCTGTCAGGGCACAGTTGGCGCTCGCAGCCCGGGCA
>VXAU01005073.1:441322-470841 GCA_013399695.1 Formicarius rufipectus | reverse complement strand
CGCTGCGGGCTTGCACCCCCCGCCGCATCCTGCGCCTGCTCGGGGGGTGCAGTGATGCTTCGCTCCCCAGGCCCCTCTCCCTCCCCAAACGACAGCGCCAGGACGCCACAACCCTTGTCCTTGAAGCCTTCTCCCGCTCCCCAGCCAAGTGGCATGTTCCTGGTCTCTTGCCATCTTCCGTTCCTGCCCTTATCCCGGGGGAAGCCTTAAAATCCCAAACACCAACATGGTGGTCGAGCGGCCTCTCGGCGCGGCGGGGGAGGTCGGCCGGGGCGCGGCGGNCTGATGCCGAGCCCTGAGCCCTCCGCCGGCTAGCGCAAAGCCGCGGCGGATTGGCGATGATATCTTAGCCAAGTAAGTAGCGACATGCGCAGCGTGAGGATAACGGTAGCGAGGATGAGAATAATGATGATAATAATAAAAAAATAATCTTTCCCCTTTCCGCTCTGGGCTTGTTTATTTGGCGATTTGCTGCTGGGGAAGGCGCCAAGCTGGTGGGGGGGGGGGGGGGAGGAAATGGGGTGGATGGAGGCTGGGGCTGAGTGATGCATTAGGTTTTGGTTCATGCCCTGGGAATCTCTGCAAAGGTAATGCTGCAACTCGTGGAGATTATTCTGTAAGGTCAAAGAGAAACTGCATAGCTAAAAGGCACTCTTGCATCAGAAAGCACTCGCTGGGCTTCGGTAGGTTGAAAATTCAGCATGATCTTGTTTTTTGAAACATATGGGCTTGATTTTGATTAAATCGGTGCTTTAGTGATGAGGAAAACACGTGGATGGGATTTTGCTTTTATCATTGCTGGTAAGAATCGGATGTGCCTTTTTTTTTTTTTTTTTTTTCCTTTCAGGAATGAGGTACAGAAAAGACACTGAAATGTGAGCTGTACAGTTTGACTGCTGTATTTTTTCTAACTTTAATGTTCTCTTATGATAGACAAAGGTATTTCTTTTTAGGAAAATCTGTATTCCTCAGCTGGGTTTCTGTATAGAGCTGCTTACAGTTTTTCAATGTGTTTGTTGAAAAGTAAAGGGCACATAGGTTAAATACCCAAACATTGCCTTTCTACTGAGAGGGATTAGAAAATACTGTGGAAGAAACCAGGAATTTTCTGTAAGCATGTATGATGTTTCCTATGGCAAGGTGGGGAAAGGCTTTCTGAGGTACAATAACTAAGAATCCTGAGAGGTAGAGTTTAATTATTTTTTTTTTTATTTATTTTTATTGAAAGAAGAACCAGCCCCGAATCCCCTGAATGCTGCACAGCAAAGCGTTTGGCTGTTTCTGAAGCATCCAACGCTTTAAGAGAAACCATAAGATTACAGGAGTCATTTCCGATTATGTAAAGGGAGATTCTGTGCGTTTGATCCGTGCCTGCGGCACTGGCAGCTCATCTGCCCCGCTCCGGGCAGAGCCGAGCTCTCCCCCAACCTCCCGACTACCCACTCCAAGTTGTTCTCGCCAAGCCGGGGCACTTCCCTGGGCATTCCACGTCGCTTCCCAGGGCTGCTGGGGCGATGGCTGTAGGTAGTCCTGGAGCACTGAGGCAGCCGGGAGCAGATGCTTAGCCCGGTGCTTCCCATACCTTCTGGAAGGTGAGTATTGAAGGGCTTGAAAGGGAATGTCTGGTCCGTCATGGTAAACCCGTGCGTTTTACATCCCAAGAGCTACGTGCTCCTTAGGACTTCTGGTCCTTTGACTTCCTGATTGCATTCTGTGAGGGGCTCTGCTAAAGGATTGCAGAGATGTTACACAAGTTGGGATGTCTGGAAATAGCCGGCAAGCTTAATATGGGCAAATTGTGCTTTTATGGCTGGAATTTGAGGTTAAGAGTAGATATATGTGATATGAAATTGCTAATGAAGGGATTTTGTTAGTCTTTGCTTAGAAAAAGAATTGTAGCTCTAGTTCATAGTCCACTTTTTTTTCCCAATGCTGAGATGCATTCCTGATTAGCATCTAATTTGTGAGAGGTCATCCATATGCATGCCTAGCTCTCGTACCTTGCTCTGAAATAACTGTTTGACTCAGGTATCCAGCAGGTCTTTGATCACATACAGCTTTTACTTTGTTCGTGTTCCTCTCATTTTAATCGAAATTGCTACTTGTGAAGAACTGTTACATATTTTCCCTGTAGTGCTGCTAAAATGACTAAGTTTGTGAATAAGGCAATAAAATAAGGCTTGTAGATAAGTTGTGTATAGCAATGCAGCATGAAGGTTTTTTCCTTTTATTTTGTGTGTGTGTGCCCCCTTTTCAGCCTTTTTGTACATCTATCTTCATTTCTGTGCAGAATTGATTTTGGCCCACATCAATGGTAAATATACATCAATTTTCACAGAAAAGGTGATTTTTTTTTTCCTGTTGCAAATCAAAACTGCCTGATATTTCTCATGCTTTCTGTGCATATGAAAAGGTTGCATGCATATACATTGGAGCAGCTTGGAAGAGTTTCATGCTTCTCAGTAGGATTCCAGGTTCCAGAAGACATGGTAATGATGAACTAGGTATCATACTGCTCTTCTAAGAGCCTCCATGAAGTCACTTTTGTGAGTGCTTTTTTCTTTAAAATTTCATATTGTGTATCTAGGAAACAACTTTGAAGGATTATTTTTTCCTGGTTTGTCTTTCCCCAGCATTTAAAATACGCAGCTTATCTTTCTTGTGCTGTTGTATTTGGGATGCAACATTTTTTGAGTCATACTAAATATATATATATATTCCCATCTGAATACTGCAAATGCGAGCATGTATTCTGCTAATACATAAGAATGTAAGAAGTATCTTCTCTTTTTTTAAAAAAAAATATTTTCATCCTGCAGTTCATATTGTCAAATGTCAGTTGGGTATATAGTAATTCCTTGGTACATTTTGGAATAAATGTAGAAGTCGTGACCTTGTAACTCTCTCTCCCACTCACAGAAACCCCATTACACTGCAGTAGGACTCCAGCAGCTGGGAGTTCTGCAAATTGAACCTGCTTCCTTTGAGAAATGTAAATACTTTTACAGGCTGTACCAAAAACAACGTTCTGAAGGAAAAAAGGGGTTTGTTTGATTAACCTGAGTGTGAAACCTTGTCAAGAATAAGCTTGCCTTTTGCCATGTTTTTCATCATGTTTTCAAGGAGAGACAAAGAAGGATATGACAGTTCACTAGAATTTTGCAAATATTGCTCTGCTTTTCTGGCTGATTAATGACATTCCTGTTATACATTATCTGATCAAATGACACCCCCACGATTCCAATGACACGTTTCTGATTAATCTCAATCCTCCAGTTGAAATAAAAGGGGTTAAAAAGGCGCTAAGGATTAAATCATCTGCTGCTGGAGGGGGGTTTTGTTGAATCCAGACAGGAAAACGTGTTGCCGAAGCTGCGGGCAGCCTCCCCGGGGCTTCTCCCCGCGGCGAGGCGGGCAGGGAGCGATGACTGCGCTCCGGATGGAGCCTGTGCCCGTGCGGGGGGCTCAGCAGCACAGGGAGCAGCGGAGCTCCGGGAGCGGGCTCGCTCCGGAGCCTCTGCAGCCCTGCGGTCCGGGCTCCTCGGCTCCAGCTCCTCCTGCCAGGGCTGCACCGTGCCCAGCAGGGATGCTCAGCGCTGGGAGGCTCGGTACAATTTAGTCCTCTCTGTCCCTTGTGTATCCGTCGTGTTCCAAGGTAATTTATCCTTACTGGAACGGTTGCGTAAGAGATTTCTTCCTACAGAGGTTATGCTTGGTATGGTAGAATTTGTTATCTGCCCGTACATATAAAGAAATGATACATGGGGTTATGTGGGGTATAGAAATATGTAGGTTTTAATTTCATTCATAAAGCAATGATGAGGATTGATAGCATTTTATTGTAGTCTTTCTTTTAAAGTTTGGTGCCCTTTCACAGGGAACATAAACATATGGTACGGTTTGAAGAGCTGTGGGGTTTTTGTTTGAAGTTTTACTGGTTTTCCTCATGTTTAGGGGAAGAGAAGCATGCTATTAGTGTTATTTTGCTTGATGCATGATCTCGTTTTAAACCTTAAAACTGGAGATTTGCAATTGGAGAAAAAGAATCACTTTATAAGGGAAGGGTTGGCAATGAAGTGCACTTTAAAATGGTCCAAAATAGGGAAAATCTTTCTAAGAGGCTGTCAGCACTGTAAAATGCAGGACATGTTCCTTCGTAGCACTGCAGATGAGTGAAATATGGAGACTCAGAAGGGATGTGGAATGCCTGCTTAGACATCAGAGTTTGCAGATTTGAGAAATGGTAACCAAGTTACAAAATACTTCCCTTCTACCACATTGTATATAAACAAGTTCATCCAGCCGGTAGTATGTTTTTCTTTGTTTTTAGAATATTGATTGCACAGTTAAAGCATCTAAGGACTGTGCACCAGGCTCTCAGAGAATCCTAGAAGCACTTAACAGGAAAGCCTAGAGCAGGACTGACAGTGAGGACTGTGATTTAGATGAAAGAGTTTGTGTGGTTATTATCCTTTGTCCCTTTTCCACACATGCTGAAGGTGAAATGGGTGAGAAGCCAGCTGGTTTCAGGGCCACAGAATAGTTGAGGTTGGCAGGCACCTCTGGAGCTCATCCAGTCCAACCCCTCCTGCCCAAAGTGGAGTCACCCTAGAGCAGATTCCTCAGGGCGATGTGCAGTCAGGTTTTGAGGATCTCCAAGGATGGAGACTTCACCACCTCTCTGGGCACCCTGGGCCTGTGTTTGATAGCCCTTGGAGTTTTCTCACCTGTAAATGCAATTTTCCATGTTTGTTTGCTCTCTTTGTCTTTTGCTTGGCACCATTGAGAAGAGTCTGACTCCATCTTCCCTCCTCCCTCCATCAGGTATTTATACACACTGACAAGGGTCCCCTGAACTTTTTCTTCCTGAGATTAAACAGTCTCAGTTTTTTCCACCTCCTACCTGCATGCCAGGTGCTCCAGCCCTTTTACCACCTTTGCATCCCTTCACTGGACTTGTTCCAGGAAGTCTATGCCTCTCTTGGAGCCCAGCAGAGGACAAAGCACTTGGGTGTCCCAGCAATGCTAAGTGGAAGGGAAGGCTCCTGAAACATCCCAGGAGCCCTTTGCTGTGAGGACACATTGCTGGCTCATTGTCAACTTTGGATCCACCAGGAATCCCAGGGCCTTTTCTGCAGAGCACCTTCACAGCCAGCTGGCCTCCAGCCTGTCCTGCCTGGGGTTGTTCCTCCCCAGTGGCAGAAGTTTGCACTTCCAGCAAAGGCTGGACATCCTGAGGTTCCTGTTGGCCCTTTACTCCATCCTCCCTGGTGCCTCTGGGAGGTCCAACCATCTGGTGATACCAACTACACCTCAACGTTTCACATCATCTGTGAACTTGCACAGGGTGCTCAGTTGGATCATCCAGGTCATTAATAAGACACTTGGCTATTGCTTTGAAAGAAATCACTTGGAAGGAGAGGATTAGAGCTGGAACTGCAGTTTCAAGATTTAGCCCAGAATTGAAGCACTATGTTATTAAAAAGTGCTAAAAGTGGTCAATATCCTGAATATGTTTATGGTTAGCAGTGTGGAAGTTGCAATATTGAATACCCAATACATTGCATCACCATCCTAGAGTTTGGGGATGAAACAGAAAAATTAGTGATTCAGATTTACTAAAGGCTTATTTTATGTGTTAAAGAATGAAGACTCACAGCTGATGAAGTAATTTCAATTGATAATTCCGTTCACTGCATTTCAATTAAAGTGAGTTAAAAATAAAACCATATGAAATGAATTAAAAATAAAATGAGATTTAGTCCAATCTGATTTGGATCTTGCTGAAAAATCTGTTGCACAGAATGAGGAAACAGGACAGGGAAGATACTTATCTGGTAGATGTTGGGCAAAGAGCTATTTCTGTAGTCATCACCTGTCCAGTTCACTGACATTCCCAGCTCCTGACCTCTGCAAATTAGTTAGGCATTTGGAGTAAGGGACACTCCTCATCTCTCCACTTCATCTGAGAAGATTTTTACTTAGACAAGAGCTGTCTCAGTATGATAAGTTATCATCTGTGCTTTTGTTTGAACTGTGCTCCATAGCACAATTCAGTGTAGACTTTGTACCTCAGTTAAATACAGCATTTTAAATGTCTTCAAGGGTTGCTCCCTGTGTATAACCCAGCTGAAGTTGGATGCAACAATTCCCAACAGCTGTCTGTGGCAGGCAATGGCAGCCCACACTGGGCCTGGGTACTGGGGTTTGTTCAGCATCCAACAAATTGAGAGCTTTAACCCTACTAGATCTCACACACAGGCTGTCCTGGGCATCCCCCTGGCATTCATCTCCATGCAGCTCAGAATTCCAGGATCTCCCCTTACTTACAGGGTCCTTTGCCCAGTCTTCACTTTTTTAACCCAGATGACCTTTTCTCAGAGTCCACTTCTTTGGAGAGTCCATTTGTTCAACTCCCTCTTCCTTCTGGAACTCAAGGGACCTCAGTTTCCCAAATCTCAGTAGTCTGAGCAGAGACACTGCACATGGATAGCCCCTTTGGTGGTGCTGTCTCATCTCTCTTCATTGTTTCCGTGCTCCTCTTACGTTGCTTAGTCCTGGTATTATAAAAATTTGCAACCAGCCCACTCAAGTTACAACCAACAAGGAGCAGGTTTATGCATGAGAGATGAACACTTTGGGGTATATTTACACCCTCCTGCACATCCAGGTATCTACTGCATTCTGCATTGAAGCCATTTTTCACCTAAGACTGGCTGTGCCCCTCTTCTCCACACACAGCAATGGGAGATCTCCATTCCTCTTCCCTTGATTACCTCGGCCGTGGCCTTTCCAGCACAGATACTGCCACCCAAACCTTTGTTCAGTAGCCTTCTGTGCATTGGTGGACCTTGAGGAAAGAGTGACGCTTTCCAGAGGTGTGGTGGCTCCTTATTTTGGCATGTGCAATGTCTGGCCTGGATGAATGCATTGCAGTGGTGGTGCTCAGCATCTCACTAACCTTGACACCAACACTGGTGCTGATGAAGCGCAATAAAAAAACGCTGCCACTGTTACGACTTGTCTTTCAGAACGGTACACCTTGTGTCACAGAGGTAATTAGAAGAGAACAGTGTTCCCTATAAACTGTTCCAGTCTCCTTGGGAAATGTGCAATCCCAAATGTCAGCAGGCAGCATTGATTTGTGCCCTTTTAAGTCAGTTTGAGAAGAAGCTCTTGCCCTGGCTGAGGACAGCTATTTAATTTACGCTGCATGCTTACTATGTTCCTTTCCTCTGCTTGACTTGCAATGAAGATTTTGCATGCTGTTCTAAAAATATATCAAACTGATGTTTGATATTAAGGGACCAGTGAAATGCAATTACAATGAAATAATGACTTCATGTTGCTTGTCACAATGAAATGAGATTGTCATCCTCCCTCCCCCAGTGCTTGAAGCAATACCTCTTTCTGAGTAGTTTAGCTAACCTGGGACATTTGAAGAAGAATTGCACACGGCTTCTTAGAGGCAATGCAAATTGTTGCAGTACCCAAGGAAGACATTTGCATTATGGTAGGACTTGTTGCCTCTGTAATGCTGTAGTGGTGATTGTTATGCAGAGAACTGCAGGATAAAATGGTAGTGCTAAATATGCACTGCTGAATAAGATGGCCGAAAATGCCATGAAAACAAACTATTGGAGCAGGAGGATTACAGGAGCAATGATATGCCTAATTCCCATGCAATACACCTCCCATCTTTCAGTATAGGCTTGGGCACAGGCTCTTAGTTGTGCTGGTTATTTTCTTTGGTTCTTACTAAATTTGGTGCCTCTCATCCCCACACTACATCATTTTGCATGAGGTAGGACAGAGCTCCTTGCCACAGAGGGCCAAGTCAGTGGGGACTGCCTCGTGTTTCTTGGATTGACCTGAAAGAACATGAAAGGACTGCCCTGATATTTCTATTGCAGCATGAAGAATTCCCCTTCAGGACATAGGGATTTGGAGCTGCTGTTTTATTCCCAAGTTTATGTGAGGAGCTATTAGTCCCCAGGGTACTCTGCTGATGGGTTTGCACCACTGTTTGCAGAATCTTATGTTCATTTGATTTTAAGTACTGTTTCAGTTCCTTCAAAATAAGATTGGGTATTTCTGTCTGTTCTGTGTAGTGGCTAAATATTAGAGGTAGGTACGGAATGTGGAGGAGTGGGATTTATTAATGTGCTTGGGCTGAAATGGGAAGACAAAGGATGAGAATATATAATTTTTCCAGGACTGTGTGATATACCAATAGGTGACATGGATAGAGACCACTGGAGCCTGTCTCAGGTGGAGTTCCTTGGATCTGCAGGTGGGACCTGGCTCATGCCCAAGCTGGGGGAAGCTTGGGTGGGCCAGCAGCTACCTGGGGCTTGCAACGGGACTGACCTTGGGGAAGGGAGAATGTCTTGTAGAGACAAACTGTGCTCTGACTATTAAAAAAAGGTGCTCTTTGATGCAAAGCTTCAATTGCTGCCCGTTTCTTCCGTTATCTTCTTATGAATCTTAATATAGATGTTCAATTTAAGCAACTAGAGTTAGTATGCCATTCCCTACCTTTGTAAGAATCCTACCCTCCAGCAGTATTTACAAAATAATGGAAAAGGAACCAGCAATCTGAGGAAGGGACATATAAAATCTGCAATGCAGAAATAGGATTATATATTTATCTGAGTTCTCATGTAGACAGATGATTAATACAGTACCAGCTACAGAGTTTATAGCTTGGTATATCATTAAGGTTCCCTGTAACTCTAATGTGAAAAGATAATAAATTAAGTGTCCTCTTGCCTGCCCTTGTCCTCCTTTTTCTAGTTTAGAAGCACACTGTAGAAGTTTTAATCTGAAAACACGATTCTGATACCAGAACTGGGGATGGAAAGAAATGAAAGAGGGAATGGAAGACATCTGAAATGTTTTTTTTTTCTTGAACCTTTTTAAGAATCAAAATTGAGTGCACGAGGTCTTAACATACAAGCCTCATTTACATATCTTATTTTGGATTAAGAGGGTGTCTTTAGAAATATTGCTAGGAAAGTATTTTTTGGGGGGATTTTTTTCCCCGTCACTTGCTGGAGAAAACTAGAATATAATTTCTTAATCAGGTCCAGCTTCCTTCTAAGGAAATCTTGTTCCCTTCCTTTATCTTCT
The DNA here is from genome assembly GCA_013399695.1 of Formicarius rufipectus. NCBI lineage: Eukaryota > Metazoa > Chordata > Aves > Passeriformes > Formicariidae > Formicarius > Formicarius rufipectus. The sequence goes on along the minus strand of VXAU01005073.1, from coordinate 461,709 downwards.
CTAGAGCACATAAGAGCTGCAGATACAGAACATGTTAATTTTTTTCATTATCAATAAGGTAAGTAGCAACACCTTCAGAGCTTTGATTGCCAGACCCTGAGAGAAGAGTAAATATAGTATTTAAAAAAGATCTGAATTAGAATTCTGCAAAAGAACAAATATAACTGGAAATATATTGGGAAACAGTACCCCTGAGCTCACTGCTGGGATCCCCTTGTGGCCGATGGGAATCAAAGCGGATTAAGGCCTGTGAGTCTCCAGAAAGCCTCTCTGCTGGGTTTATCCAGGAGGTGAACCAGAAGACCTGACCCTGCTCTCTTCGGACAGAGCATGACCCAGGGCTTGTGACAGCAGAGAGCAAATCCAAGTGTAGGCTCAGAGCTGAAAGTGCCCCCACTGACACTGGGGACTGCAGGAGATTCCTGCAATTAGGGCAGTTTTCCCTGGGCTTGAGAAGAGTTCTGACCATTGCTGGATTAGGGAATGGATAAACCCTTCCTCATGGGAAGGAAAATACCTGTGTGTGTGTTTGCATGTATACATATATAGACATATACATCTCTAAAGGCATCCAAGGAGAGAGCAGCTGCTATAAACCCTTTTTTGTTCTTTAGTTTACTATGTAGTTTAATTCCATTCAAAGTTAATCTTTCAGTGGTTCACTTGCAAACAATGCCAATTCTGTACTCCCTCCCACACACAAGATCCACTCCCTTCCTCAGTAATTCTTGTTTGACCTTCCAGCCAGTTCTTTCCAACTTTCCTACCAGCTGCCAGATATTTCTGTCAGGAGTAACCTAAGGAGTAGCACATTGCCATGTTGCTCTGCTTTCTGTGTTCATTCTCTGGTGAACACAGAGCCTCAAAGCTTGAGGCCTTGGTATATTAAACAATTTTATATGGATTTGACTTTCTCTCCCACGACTCTGCTTTTTTTATAGCAACCAAGTTGCACCACAGCAGTGAGAAAACAAATGCAGGTAGACTTGTGGTTGCTTGAGATAAAAATTTCGCGGGAGCTGTGGAATTCATTCCTGCAAAAGATTGAACAGACTGTGACATGAGCACAAAACATCTGTGGTGATGTCCAAAAGGACTTGATGAAGCTGTTTTCAGTAGAGTTTTGGAAGGAAGAAGGAGTGGATCCTACTCTTTTTCACCACTTTGTGAGGAGAGCAAAGAGAAGTACAGAAATAGGGATTCCCTCCCCTTAACCCGTTACTGTATGAGTTACAGTCAAGAGTGATCAGCTTCCATGGCAAAGGCAGAAGGTGTGGTATTCTGTGCATGCCCATGAGAAACAGCCTTGTAAGAAAAACATGTAGCTCAGTGGTTTGGAGGTTTTTGATCCTCTCAAGGGATGGAAAACATCTTGATGCAATGAAGGTAATTGTTAGGATCTCTCTTATTGGTGGCAGATTTTGTTGTGTGTCTTGCTGCAAGCTGGAGTGCTGACTGTGGCAAACCTCGGGGACATTTAGGATGAGAGTTTATGGCTAAAGCTGTAGAAGTAGGGAAACGGGTTTTATGGCACTGCTCCCACTCTGCAGGCATCCCAGGAGCTGTGAGGACCTTACCCAAGGACTAGAGTAAACCCATAAACAACCAGTGACAGGGGAATAAACCAATTCCAAAGCCTGACTGTCTGGCTTTACAGTCTCTTCAATGCCTTCTGCTGTCAACCTGCCCTTCATCTCTCCATGCAACCCGCACGTCCCTAAAGCCTCTGGCAGGGGTTTGTCTCCCTGGAGCCTCATCATCAAAGCCCAGCAAGGTTGATTTTTAGCACTTCATCTCACTTAAATATATACCCACAGGAGAAAGGTAATTTGCTGTGTGTCTTTGCAAGACTTTTTGAGATGAGTTATTGAGAATGAAGGTCATGCTGGTTCAGCCCAGCAGCTGAGGCCCTGTGCTTGGGTTTCTCCACAACCAGTGTCTCCCTGGACATTTTTTGTCATGGATTTCTTGCTTGACTGTGTTGTGCAGTCTTTCCCTGCTTTTCAGACTGATGGATGTATTAGTTGTTGTTGCTTGTTGATCTTCTTCAGCGTCATCTGCTTCCATTAGCATTTTTGAACAAAGGAATGAATCAGAATAAATCACAACTAATAGAAATATAGGAACAGATTATCATTTTCCAAAGCTGAACTCTCTCAAAGGAGATTACGTATTTAAATTGAACAAATGCAACTTCATAAATAAACTAAATTAAACATCATCTAATTTTACTTTTGATGCCAAGCAATTTTAATCCATACTCAGCTTCTCGTATAAATATTTCCCATCTCATTTTTATTCTTTGCAGCATTCTTATTCATATTTAAAAACCAAAAATGTGCCAAATTAAACCACATTTGTGTATGCTGAATAAATGTAAAAGCTTGGGTATATTGCATAATAATCTGAGAGCTGGCAAGAGGAAGGGATTGCTTTTGTGAGTGTCCAAGTAATAGTGTGAAAGTGTTTTTTGTGAACTTAATATTTGTCTCGAAAGCTCAGACTGATGACGTGCCTGAAAAATCCTTTTCATAAATCCCTTATGTATAGTTCAGAAGGAAGCAATAGATGATTAGAAATCTATCTCTTTCCCCAGGGAAAGTTCAAGCACAAACTCTGATGGTAAAAGCATTGCCCAGCTGGTCTGCACAGTGAACAAATTCCTGTTCCTAGATGGAAGAGATGTTTCACTGCAGAATTGTTTCTTAGAATCGTTACTTTGTGATTAGAAATGCCCTTTATCAATCACTGTATTAGGCAAGAAAGAACCTTTTAAAAACATATGTGGTAATAAGGTTCCAGAATTCTTGTTAAATGTTTCAAATAGCATTCACAAAGCTGAAATATAATTTCAGTCCTCCCTGTGTTCACTCTAAAGACAGCAATCAAAAGCCATTTTCCAGAAGTAGACTTAAATGCAGTTCTTTCTCCATGTTCATTAAATCGTTACATGCAGTTTGAAGAATTGACCTGTCCAGTGACTTCAGTGGCTGAAAGTGGTTGACAGTGTTTTCAGAAGTACTTCATTTCCAAGTAAATCAGATTGAAGATTACCAAGAACTTTTTTTTTTAATTATTTTTTTGGGTCTAATATCTTGAACGGAACAAGAAAAGTGAAACAAATCTGCATTTTTTTCCTCTGGTTTGAATATTAACACATTTATTTATGTAATTAATCTCTAGTGGCAGAAAAAAATCTTATAGGTAAGATTGTTTTTCATATCAAAATCACTAAAATTGATAGTTTTCATAAAATTCAATTTATTTTTTTTTTACCACACTTTTCTGGGAATGGTCGAATCAAGATTTTCCCAGCATGTGAACAGAGCATTTGCCGTGTGTGGTAACAAGAGAGCAGAGCTTTGGAATCATTGTCCCTCAGTGAGTTTTGGGGTTGGAATGGCACGGTAGGGATGCCCAGCAGAGCCCTGAGCTGTCCTGGTGGAGATGCCACGCTCGAAGTGCTCAGGGCTGGGCACAGCAGCCCGTCAGACACGCAACTGTCGCGTCCCAGGGCTCTGCTGCTGCGGCTTTGGGCTGCTGTGCCAAGTGATGTGAGCAAGAGCACTGCAAGGACACCGTGACTCATGCAGGCTGTGCCTGTGCTGAAGCTCTGGCTGGCAAGAAAGCTGTTCCCAAGCTGTTTTTATCAAGGGCTGCTGAAGGGAGGGAGGTGCAGGCCCCGGGAGCAGGAGGGATGCCACAGGCTAATGCTCGTGGTCATCTTGGAATGGGACAGGATGGGAGGGTTTCAGTTGCTGCAGTTCGTCTTCAAAATGCAAAGCAGCCAGAAACAGGAAGAGGGAAATGTGGGCTTGTGTTGTTCATTATGGGATTCAAAAATATCTTGGCTTCAAGAGAGCTGACTGGGAAGTCAAAGAAGCCTTGGGAAAGTGTACTGGGAGGATCCCAGAACTGATAGAACTCAACCAAGTTTGCTGACATCTGCTGCTTCAGATACCTCCAAAACCGCCTACAGCTGACAAGATCTGTAGACTTCTGTGCACTCCTCCTAGGCCAGAAAGAACTTTTATGTATAAAGTGCCTTTGTTCCTTCTGACCTCACATTCCTGACTGCCCTCCATAGCAACCATAATGTAATCTAGTTGTAATATCTCTTCCCATATTTAGCATAAAACCAGCCCCCTGAGATGAATATTAATTTGCTGTACCTTTATATTGCATCTTGTAATTTCAATAAACATTCCTGTTTGACCCCCCACAATTGGGGACTGTGCCTGACTGCTACAGTTCATTCCACCTTCCTTCACAAATGAGAGTTCTGGACAGGTTCTCCTGGCAGCAAACATAAAAACTGGTCCTCTTGGTTTCTAAACACACGCAGTTCCATCTGAAATCTGAGTACACTACTGGTTTCCTAATGAAATGTGCAGCCCTGCATGAAAGAGGGTTTGTGGGGGTGGTGGGAGCACTGCTGCACTAGTGCTCAGGATGGCCTTGAGGGTGTTTACAGGGGTGCTGAGATAGGAGGAGGGATAATTTCATTATGACAATGCGGCAAGAGAGTGGCTCAAGTGATGGATGGAGACATTTTGCAAATGGAATATTCCCACAGTCCTGCATCTTGGAGGCATCACTGATGCACAAGTCCCTGAATTATGTGCTGTTGACAGGCATGGGCTCCACGGGGTGGGAGCAGTGGGAGATGTCAGGTGTAACTGCATATGTGTGAAAAAACCCATTAAATGGAAACTATGAGTGTTTCCTGCAAATAGCAGTTACCAGATTTTGAGAATTCTTTCAAAGCAGAAATTTGGCCTAATAGGTGTGGTACTTTTAGGTAGAACATTTGCCTGCAGAGAAAGAAACATAAAAGGATAATTTAGTGCAATTTGTCAAAATGGTATTTTGCCTCTTTTCCTGTGGACTGTAATAGTTCTCTTGCCACCCAACTCCTGGATGCATTCGAGGCTTTATGAATATACCTTTTACTTTGGGCATGATTAGAGCCTGTCCTTCATGTCAGCTGTCTCTTAATTGCAACAACAGATTTTTGCATATTTAGATCTTCTAAACATACGGATTACAATTAAAAAAGACTGATAAACCCTCCTACTTTTTAATAGACAAAATAGAATCTGATCTTTAGCAGTTTAGCTATCATTGCACATAATCAATATATTAATCCTTTAAAAACTGATGTTTCCCAAACAGCTTTTTTTTTTTTTTTGTGTTTTTATAAGGATTTGATACTCAAATAAACAAGGCATGGAAGGAGTGGTGGAAAGCCTAAGATTCAGGATAAAATCTTCTTTGGTCTAGAACACTAAATACTATCTTAGGCACAAAATACTGCTTTTTTAATTAAAATCTGTCTGCATGAATCATTCCCTAATACAAGGTAATGTACTTGGTTGCAACTCAAAATAACTTCCTTGGAGCAAATGTTTCTAATCAAGGGGAAGTAGCCTGCTCTGGTGCTGCAGAACTGTTGGCTGGTGTTGTGCAAGGAACATTTTTAAACTGTGTGCTGCTGGGAGTTGGGGGGTCCCTGCAGTGGCTCTGCCAAAGCAACTGGTGCTGTGTGCCCTCCCCAGAGGAACTGGTGGGCTTGGGGGAGATGCCCCAGTGCCCTTTACTGGGATGCATGTGCATGGAGATGAGCAGAGCTGGGTTTCAGGGTCAGTGTCAGATATAGGTGGTGTGAGGAGAAATGCTGGTGGCTGAATGCCTGCAGCTTGTCATGTTCTAAGAGTTGCCAGCAGTGGGTTTCTGTAGAGGGAAATTTTTGACAGTAGGTCTTGAGAGGCTGGAATTTACCTTGCATTGGTCTGCTGGCCACTCTGGATCAATGGGCTGAGGCCACCTGTGGGCAGTTCAACAAGGCCAAGTGTCAGGTCCTGCCCTTGGGTCACAACATCCCCCTGCAGCTCCAGGCTGGGGGATGAGCAGCTGGGAAAGGACCTGGGTGTGCTGGTGACAGTGGCTGAACGTGAGCCCAGGTGTGCCCCAGGTGGGCAAGAAGGCCAAGGGCACCTGGTTTGGATCAGCAATAGTGTGGCAGCAGGACCAGGGCAGTGACTGTCTCCCAGTGCTGGCACTGCTGAGGCACCTCCAGTCCTGGGGGCAGTTTTGAGTTTTTCATGGCAAGAAGGACATTGAGAGGGTGGAGCATGTCCAGAATGGGGAATGGGGCTGGGGAAGGGGCTGGAGCAGTAGGAGCAGCTGGGGGAGGCTCAGCCTGGAGAAAAGGAGGCTCAGGGGGCACCTTCTGCCCCTGCAACTCCCTGCCAGGAGTGAGGAGCCCTTGGGGGGTTGGGCTCTACTCCCAGGGAACAAGGGACAAGCCAAGAAGAAATTGCCTCAAATTGCACCAGTGGAGATTCAGATTGGAGATTTGGAAACAAATTTTCATTGAAAGGGTTGTCAAGCACTGGCACAGACTGTCCAGGGAAGTGGTGGGGTCACCATCCCTGGGCATTTTCAACAAACATCTGGCTGTGGCACTTGGGGGCATGGTGAGGGGGTGGACATGGCTGTGCTGGGGGAACACCTGGACTCTGTGGTCTTAGAGGGCTTCTCCAAACTAAAAAGTTTTATTCTATTCTGTTCTAGAGGAAATGTTCCCAAAGCTGTATAAAAGTGGAAATGCTAAATATGGACTGTGTCAGGGTATTTTTCTTTAGAGATCCCATTAACCCTGTGGTGTCCCCAAAACATCAGTTCATTCTGAGATACATCATCTTAGATTTTGTGAAGTAATATTTGTTAAATGGGGATAGATATCAGTGACAGCAGTTGGCACTGTCCTGCATAGTAATTAGGATCATGAGCAGTAAAATAGTCAGAGGTTAAAGAAAAAAACCCCAAACCTGAATTTATGAAATGGTTTATTTTTATATGATTGTTTATTAGGTCTATTTAGAGCTTTTCAGCCTTTATTTTCATGTATCTACAGCTGTGTCATTTGCTGTTTGTTCTGGCACGTTCCTTCAATCATATCTGGTTTCCAGCGGTTTAACCTGAATTATTTCTTTCTAGTGCAGCTACAGTAGATGAAGCAGTGCACATTTATGTGTTAGGTGCATCTGCCCTAAAATAGCCAAAATAATTATGAGTGAAACGTTTGTAGGTTATCCATAAAAAAATCCACATTAAAGAAATTGGATGAAGAGAGAGGGAACTAACTCTGGCTGTATTTTAGGTTTATCTGTAGATTAAAGAGAAATAACACAGCTGGAGTTCATTTCTTGTCCTTCCTGAAAAACTCTGCTTCATGTCTTCCTCCACTAACAGAGTCACTTGACTTTCATTGCAGTTTTTTCATGATAATTACTGGGGTTTGTGGAGTGACTTGGTGACTGGGTGGTGCCTGTTTGCAGACAGTCCCACTGTGCTGTTTTGGAGAAGCCCAGACCGTGTGTGACACGGGCACTCAAAATATTAATTGTTTATTACATTGCTCTTAAGTCAATAGTCTTTATTATTAGTTAGTATTATTAAAAATTGTCTGTAAAGATATATCTTACAAGAAACAAAACGAGGTAGGCTCATGTGGGCCATGCAAACTCTGGAAGCACAGGATGTGAAGATAAAACACAGACCCACCAGACTTCAGGGGGCTAAGGGAGGGAATGGAGGTGAAGTGATGGGTACCCATGAAATATCTTGAGATGCATTTGGGCCTTTTAGAAGCTTCTTTTCTTTTGTACACTTTATTTCAGGTACTGAAGGACTCTTTAGTTTCATTTTTGCTTTCAAAGCAGTTGATTGAAACTTTTTGTTTGTAAAAACAACTGTGATAAATAATTTAGATATGTGCTTATAGATATCACTTCTCTGCACATGAAGACATTGCAAAGCTTGACATTCCATTTGAAGTCAATCCAAGCCTTTCCATGTGTTTCTCTTGGCTTTTTCCTTTTTCTGAGTATTTGGACATATGTAACATTTATCTAGTAAAAAGAAAAAAAAATAATTATTTTTAAAACATGCATGAGCTGGCCAGTGGATCTCTCTTTTAGAGTTCCTTCTTTTTAACAGAATTTTCTGGAGAAAGTGCATTTCAAAAATGGCATGAAACCTGTGGGAAACAAACTGTTAGATCATTCTCCAGATGAGACATTTAGTTTCATGCGAATTCAGGACTGTAGTCCATATGAAGTATGTAGTCATAGCACATCCATTGTGTTGTTAGTTTTTTAAATTTGTAGACATCATTAATATAATCTAAGAAATCTATTGCTTGGTTGTTTCTTTAGTACTTTGAATGATTGTTATTTCCCTCCTCCTTTCCCCTTGCCCATTCAGCAGAGCTGCTGTCAGGACTATTCTTGTTTGTCTTCACTCAGCCCATGAAACACAGAAGCTGTTTGCAATGTCTGATTATTTCTTGGTTTCATGCTCAGAATACAGTCTATTTCAGAGGTAGCAGGTGAATATTTCTTCTTTTCTTTGACTTTAATTTTATTTATACTCTGTGGAAAACCCCTGGACTGTTTCAGCTTAATCAGACAGTTCTTGAGGGTTCAAGCAATGTGATCCTGTATGTTCTTCCACTGTTGCACTTCACCTTATGTTTTAACTTGTTTTTTAGTTTCCTGTGGGAAAAAAAATATCTTTTTTTGTGTTTTTGAAGATTTAACTAGTAATTTAATTTTAAAATATGAAACAGTTGTCAAAATCCAAGTTTAAGGTGCCTGTTTTGTATGGCCAGTAGATGACAGCGAAAGAGGAAGACCTAAAATATATGTTGGAGTCAGAACTGGGTATTCTTATAAAGGTAATCTTTGTTTTTAAGAAGTATGCATTTATATAAGCAGATCCTTTTGATAATGACCTGAGCAAAGCATGTCCAAAGACAGGCAATACCTTTTGATGGTGTTTATTGATAAGAGAATGTCAAATAGCTGTGCTTTGGGAGTACCTTGTATATCTCAGTGTGGGTTGCTGAAACCTTGTGGATTCTGTTTTGGAAGGTCAAGGAACCACAATTCCTCTGACTTTCATCACTCCAGTGGAAAAGGTTTTGACTCAGCTCTCAGACACGACAAGGATTAAACCTTAGTATTTGAAAATAAACATATAGGACCTTAAAACTGGTGAGCTTTCTGTTGGCAGGACACGTGCTGCTCTGCCAGTGCCTGGTGGGAATGTGGGCTGGGCCCCAGCGAGGAGGAAACAGCTTCTGCCATCAACATTTTTTCTCTTGAGCACTGTGTGCTACACTTTGAACATTCCCAAAACATTTCCTGACTGTATGTGTGTGTGTATATGTATATATATATATATATCTGCATACTGAATTTCCTGACAAGCTTTGAGTTGCGAATGGCTTATTGGAAGCTGATTTAAACATTCATTAGCTAAAATATAAGGAATTATTAAGCAAAAACTGGGTTAGCCATGATGGCACAGTGGCCCAAGTCTACCAGATACAATTGGTGTGCCATTTAAGGGAAAGGAGTGAGATTCTAAACAGCATTTCTCCCCTGCAGTGCTGTCACCTGTACGTATTTTAAGACCTGTGAAGGAGAACTTGAGGCACAGGTGTTGTGTTTCAATCTGCCCAGGTTTTTATGTGTTTGGGCAGCAGTGGTTTTCAGGGTAGCCATGGGACTACACTGCTTGCAAAGGGTTTTTTTTCATGCAAACATGTTGACAGGTTCTCCAGGGAGGAACACACATGTGAAAATACAGTGATAAGTAACCATGCAGTTATTTGTGGTTTAAAAGACTGAAAAAAAATGCCTTTGAGAGAAGATGAAATTCCTTAAAGAAGTCTACTTTAAAAGGTCTTGGAAGTTCCCCCTCCCAGTTTCCTCAGCAGCTTTCTCATTTGCTTAGTCTTGCTGAACTGTGAGGATGTTTTCTTTAGTTGTTTTGTTGTTGTGTCTTTTTCTGTTTGTTTTCTTTTGTTTATTCCTTTTGAGCATGAGCTGAAAACAATTGGTACTTCGGAATATCATTACAGCTGGTGGGGGAGAAACAGGTAATGCAGTGTGTTTTGTTGGCATTCTGATCTTATTGTAGATTTTTTTATAAGACTGACTTCAAGTATATTCTTAGCAAAGGGCTTAAAGGCTAATTGGGCACATATATCATTCATGAGGGATGGGTAAACCTGTCTGGAAAACCTAAACAAGATAACAGAGTACTCCAAACTGAAGCTAAGCAGAAATTTTCTACATGGAAACCAAATCTAAAGTTGCTGCGTGGCTTAAATTAACTTTCTGAAGCTCCATTTGGGTTTTACCTATTGCCAATCATTATTGTCTTTCAGCTCATGAGAGAACCATTTTAACAGTAGTTCTGTTTCTTTTGTATCTTTTGTCTGTGGTTAATTCTCAGAGTGTTACATTGTCAGAACTGTTAATTTACATAAACTCTGGCTGAACAAATTGCTTTTTGAGCAAAGCAGTTTCTGCAATAGGGCTGCCTACAGACCTTGTGCCGTGTCCGTGCATTCCTGTGCCACAGCGTCCCCATTCCTCTGCAGATGAGGTCGTGTTTCCCCTTGTGCTCAAAAGAGGATGTTCATTTGCATCTCTTGTCGGTCTCTAAGCCACCCTTACGATATCCATCTCTTCCTGTGCTACATTCACAGCTTCTTTGTCCTCCCTCTTCCTCCCCTGTGCAACATCCCCTGTCCCTCCTCACCTGCCCTGGCTGCTGCACTGGGACCGGTGCTGTTTGCTGTTGGGCGTGTAAATGCCAACCACTTGGGAATCTCTAAGAACTGCTGTGTTACAACTTCTCCATCGTCTGCTGATGGGTTGTCTTCCTTCTGTTCAAACCCAGGGAGAGACTCAAGTATTCAAGACAGCTGTCAGACCTAAATACTTGTGAGTTATCTCTGCTCCGTGAACTTGGTTGGAACATGAAAATGAACTCGGAACTTGTTGGGGGAAATGGGCATAGGTAGAGTTACAAAAGCCTCATGTCCTGGGGACAGTGTGTTACACTGCAGGGGAAAGCCACCTGGTCAAATTATGGAGAAGGAGACTTGTTTTGTGAGCATAACCTCTAATTTTGCCAGCATATTGATAATAAGACCCAAACACCTTCTGCAATAAAGTGTCAGCACTGTATTGCGGAAAATCTACTGTTATTATTACAAACAGTGTGTACTTTGTAGTGTGTGAAATACAGAAGTGTAGAATGGTTTCAGACACATAATCAGACTGTGTATATTAAAATTCACTTGCTAAAAATGAGAACTATCCCAAATTGTGCTAGTTATTCTAAGCCAAAAGTAATTTCATTTAATTGTGCATTACTTCAGCTGTTCCAGTGTCAGTGACTAAAAGAATCACTTAGGAAAGTTTTGCAGCACATGACAGAAATGTTGTATTGCTCAATACCAATCATTGGATTAGGAAAATGGATTACAACTGTGAGTAATGAGTTCCTAAAGCCCCTGAATGTTATGATTTCTGTACATGCCTGATTTCATGAACCTCGAGCATTCTGAGAAATGACTGACTGGAAGACTGACCTTTACCTAATGTTTTGTACTGAATTTACTCTGTGTGTTTATTAACATACATGTCAGATCCAGCTGGAAGTCACTTAAATGAATGTGTTTGGTTTTAATAACTAGTTGGAACTAAACAATTGCTGCACTGGAGCCCATTATAGTTCTGCTTAGACCTGCTAATCAGCAGTGAAGAGTGATTTTGTAAAACAATAGCAGGAAAAATTATAAGGTTTTGTGCTTAAAGGAGAGCATTACTTGATATTTAATACAGTCCTGGTATGATCTTTTCCTGCCAACAGTACCACTTTTTAAGGTTTTGCCTGTAGTGATCTGTCACCCAGTGGAAGTTCGGCTCTGAAATCAGGCTGCAGGTGCCACCCTGAAACATTTGAGCTAAGTCTCAGTGCAGTCACTGGAGTGTTGTTCTTTCCCTGTGAACCTGTGGAGAGTTCACTGCTGAACAAGGACAGGAAAATGTTCTTATTTCAGTTTTATCCATTGAAAATAGCAAACATCCCATAACAAACCCCAGGTGATGTGCAGTGCTCTTCTCCCTTTCCTGACCTAAGCATCTGATTTTTCTTTCTCAGATCTGAATGGTGAATTGTAACTTCATTATTGGTCCAACTGGAAAACCACTCATGTAGGCAAAAGCTCTGTGGCTGTGTGACTGTTCTAAGTCACATGGTGAAAACTGTGCCATCTGGAAAGGAGAAAGAAAAACATTAAGAATGGGGTTGGTAATTAAGCTTGTTAACAATCCCAGTTTTGGGGAATTGTTTTAAGGGGTAAATGATCTGCAGTACCATCAGGCATAATTACAATACTCTTCACACAACTTTCTGCTTTGGTGTATTTTCCTTTCAAAATACTTTTGCTGAGTAGGTGAACAAGATAGCCCTGAAAATAAGCCTTTAGGGGTGGCTGGTAACTAGGTGTTGGCTTCAGTGAACTGACTCACAGAACTGGTGGTGGGAAAGCAAGCCACGTGTCTCCTGCTTTTAGAGCAGCCTGGTGCTGCTGTGCTCATTTCTGGATGGCTTTGGTTCCGCTGTCAGAGGAAGGTCAGACACAGGCAGCTTGGCTTGAAATGAAGACTCTGATCTTCTGTGTGCTTAACATCTCCCCTGACTCTGTAACTGGAAGGTCGCAACTTCATTTAGCTGCCAGTCAGTGGAAAAATGAACCCATCAGCATCTCCCTCTCCTCCAAAACCTGCTGCCCGTGTCAAGTGTGTTACACCCATAGACACAGCAATTATGGGAAGAGAATAAATAGGGTGAGGAGGCAAACCCTGGGTCAGCTGGGCTACTGCAACCTCTTCTGAAGATTCAGTGTGGGCTTCTGTGCAACAGCTCAGAGCAGAAGTGGCCATGTGACAGCAGTGTAAGAAGTGCAGAAGATGGATGGGCTTGAAGAACCTAAATTGTACCTCCTCCCAATATAAGGAGTAAACGTTTGTTTGCAAAAGTTGTCCTGCTGAGATCAGTGGTGCAGACACAGCTGCTGCTGACCTACCTTGTTGTCTCCTCCCTTGGTTCCTGCTGTTCCAGCAGCTGTGTAGAAGACATCAGATTCTCATACTTTTGCCTTAGGATTCACCAAACTTTTCTCTTGACTAGTCTTGTCCTAAGAGCAAAGCCCATTGCCATTTGCCAGCTTCTGTTCCTGACTCCTGGCTTGTGCTTTTGGTCTAGCTTGATTCTGAGTCATTGCTGTCCTACCAGGCAGATCTTCCTTGTGCAGCTGAGTGGGAAAGGCTGGGAAGGAGTCAGTGAATAACTTGCCAGATCTGTGTGAGAAACCTAAATGGAGGGAAGTATGCTCTGTATGATGTGTTGCTTTGTGCAAGAGCTGAATTAAAATCAGCATAGGGTGAGAAATGGATGTCCTACTTCTGGCTATTGATTTCCTCACAAATGTGCTTCTATTTGTGGCCTTTCTTCGTGGTTCCATTTTGTGGTGTGTGTTTGAAAGGTTTCAGCTCCTGACAAGATGATGTATTATTTTTTGTCTAGCTGGTTGAGTTCCCTTCCCAACTTCTTTTCTGGGCTTTACCCTCAAGTCAGATATTTCTACTTTCAAATTTCAGCTTCAGATTGCCTGGTGGTAATGGAATTAATAATAACAGGATTCACAAATTTTTAGAATCTGTTGTCTGATGTTGTATTAGAGACTAAAAATATACAGTGCCCTCCATGCAGATTTCCTGTAGAGAAAGGCACTACACAGATGACATTTTATTGAGCTGCCATCAGACTGAGTTTAAATTCTGTACTGTTCTCCTTGCAAGCAAAGGTCCAAGTGGCAGGGAGAAAGATAGTGAAAAGAAATAAAGCACTGACCTGTCTGCCCATCAAAAGCTGCTGGATTGCAGTGCTTTGCAGTCTGATTTTTTAAAATATTCAGCAATAGAACTGTTTGCCAGATCACTGTGATTGAATTTGGAATTACTGACCTTTCCCTCCTAAAGACACTCTGCTGTCTTTCCAAGCTTATGGGTGGAATATTTTTGCAAACACTGGTATAATTTCTGAGGGCTGATAGAGGTTTCAGTCTTTAGATCTGTTTTCTCCTGAGTGATTTCTGTTTTCTCTTGAGTGATTTCTGTTTTCCAAAGATATCTCAAGTGAGGATTTCCTGACAGAGAAGTAGTAGCTGTAGCATAACTTTGTACTCTAGTTACTTTTCTGCACCTATAGATGTATAATTACATGTTTAAGTAGGTGGTTTAACACTTCTATTTTATTTCTTTTGGGTTCTAAATGTAATAATTTGGGTTTAGTTATGACTTTGCACTTTGGTTTTTCCGAAATTAATTTATAATTCTGTTTGGTTTGTTTGTTTGGATTCTTTGATTTCTTTATAAAACAGAGCTTATATAGGGGATAGAACCCTAGAATGATTTGTGTTGGAAGGGACCTCAAAAATCACCTCATTCCACGCCCTGCCATGGGCAGGGGCACCTTCCACTATCCCAGTTTGCTCCAAGGCCCATCCAGCCTGACCTTGGACACCTCCAGGGATGGGGCAGCCACAGCTTCTCTGCCCAACCTGTGCTAGGGCCTCCACACCCTCACATTAAACAAATTTGCTTCCTTGTGTCCAATTCCCTGTTCCAGTTTAAAATCACTGCTCCTTGCTCTATCTCTATGGGCATTGGTAAAAAGCCTCTTTGTACTTTTTATAAGCTCACTTCATGCATTGAAAGAGCCCAGCAAGGTCTTCCTGGAGCCAGAGGATGCTGCTGCTGCCGCTTTGAAGTAGAAAAATATTATTCACAGGAAAAAAACCAAACCAACTTTAATTTAAAATATGGATGCAACCTCCACTGCAGTACAGGGGTGTGCAGCATCAGGATGGTTTTTCACACTGCTCTGCTGTGGATGTTGTGAAGTACCAAAAATTGTGTGAAAGAGAAGTGTACTACATCTATTTGCTTATTCTTTCAGTTAGTGTAGCTCTCTGAGTAGTGGCAATAATTCCTTGCAGTTATGGTGTCTGTGGCTGTGATTTCCTTGGAACAATAAACAGCAGGAACTGAGTGGCTTTTCCAGCCAGAAACAGGATTTATTATTGTGCTTTCATTTTCTTATTGGTAGGGCTCTTTCAAAGGAAGGTCAAAACTCAATACTATGTTCAAGTTGCAAAAAGAGATTAAAGAAGTATTTTATGCCCTCAATGGCAAACATGCAGAGTGTAAGTCCCCTATGTAGAGGAATGTTAGTATCAATTTCTTAATCAAACAAATATACAAATAATACAAATATTGTACAAATAATACAAAGGAAGCTCACATGTGGGTGGTGGCTGACCAGTTGTAGGCTCTGTGCACTCCGGCATGGTAAGTGTTGCTGTCCCGACCCTATTACATAAAGAGCATCTAAGCTGTCTTGGATGCTTAGTATAGCCTAAACTGGATAAACAGGATGTAGTAAACAGATTACTGCAGTGTTTATTGGGAATTCATCCTGATGTGGGAAGCAAAGGAACCATTAGGAGGTGTATAAATAGGGTAGGATGCAGAGGTGCTGTACAGCTCCGACAGTTTTCGAGTTAGCTGAGCAATAAGTGCAAAGATTTCTCTAAGGAGGAGAAGAAAACAGTGGGCTTTGCTTAAGTACCATTGAGATAAATATACTTTCGGGTTTGGAGGTATGTTTTCAGCACTAAGGATTAAGTGGACTTGGCAGTTCCTTTGAGCTTGACATTGATATTGTAATGAGCTTTAAATAGCTGATTGCCAATTCCTCCTGCTCCCTTCCTCTGAGGTCAGCCCCTGGGTCAGGCTGAATATTAGGGCAGTTGGCTTCCTCTGACACCCCGGGGGACAAGTCCCCAGGTGTCACTCAGGCTCCTGAAGATCTGTCACTTCATCATGACATCACTGAAATGCTACTATCTGAGGAGAAAGCGGAGATTCCACCGGTGCCATCTGGCAGGAGCCTCCTGCTCCCTCCTGGCCGAGGCTTTAGTGAGTGAGGATGTGGTGCTGGTTCTCAGGCAAGATGACCTCGCAGAAGAAGGTGGTGAGATGTGCTCCTGCTCTGTGTGAAAAGCAGGTGAGCAGACCACACAGTCCCTGTGCCAGCTGAGTGACTTTCCCCTTTGCCGTTTATGTAACAGTGTCATTTCTTAACAAAAAGTGCAACTTTCCTTAGATATTTGCACCATTTCCTTCCAGAGCACCCCTAGTAATTTTAATTTCTGCAGTAACCATGTGGTGGGCTGCATTCCTTTGGTTTGAGAGAAGCTGACTTGAAAACACAGGAGCAAAGCTGGACTGGTACCTACAATGTTTAACTAGGATAAAACAGCCCTCATGTTTGTCATACTTCCAGAACATCCAAGACTTTGACATTTCTGCAGTGAGATCATTGTGCCTGCTGTTTTTGCAGATCTTCATCAACAAGATGGGCAGAAGCAACCAGAAAAGACGAAGACTATGGGAATATTTGAAACCAGATAAAGTAAATGCAGACTCATTTGAGTTCATGTAGAGAGCAAACCTAAATGAAAATAGCTATTCTCAACCACTTTGAGCTAAACATGAACCAGACCGGGAATTTTGATTCTGAAGCAAATCCAAATCATTGCTATTACTCAGCAGCAGTAATTCCAGAGTAGTAAATGTGGATCATCCACCTCACAGTGTGGTGGGAAGAGGTAGCTGTGCAGGTCTGTGCTCCCAGGGGAAGGATCAACAGTAACCTCCCTCTGACACACATGAGTATTCCAAGAGAGTGCCACTTCCTGGGATGCCTATTTGCCAAATAAATATTGTGACCTCATTTCTCACGACTTGCCATGGAATAGATTAATTTTATAATTTGAATGAATATCTTCTTTCTAATAGCTGAGTGAGTGACCATATGGTTACAGTGCTGTAACCTGTTCATAATACAGACAAGGGAAGGGATAATAAAGTCCAAAGGGACATTTTTTCCTACTGTGAGTAACTTTGGAGTAACTGACTGCCAAAGCTTCAGCTTTTGAAGTGGGGCACTGGAGTTTCTTTTACAACTATCTCATTGTTAAAGGAGAATGCTGTGGCAGTTCTGCCAAAAAAAAAAAAAAACAACAAACAAAAAACCAAAAAACAAAAACCCAAAAAACAAAAACAAAAACCCAATCCAAGCAAACCCATACACCCTACAACCTTGGAGTCAAAGTGTCCTGGAATACTGAATCTGCCCTTTGCCCAAAGAGGATGACTTTCCTGCTGGACTGAGGAGTTTGCACCTCTTGTGTCACTAATCAGAACTAGAAATGGAGAAATTTCAAGCTCTGTGTCATTCATCTGTAATTTACTGTCAATTTGAACTTCTATTCTATTCTTTGCTGAGACCTGTGTAGAAATGTCTGGTTTAAAACTGCAGCAAAGTGACTTTAAAAGTTAGTCTCTGCAACTGTTCCTGCCAAAATTCCCAGCGAGCAACTCCGCTGGTTTTAAGTTTACAATAGGCACAATTCCAGATGTTTTGTAATTTACCTCCAGCAAAATGTAGTTTCTAATGCTGCCTGTAAGGGCTGTGTTCTTACAGTGCCCCAAATGAGGATATAGCTAAAATAACACATAGTAGTAAAGAGTTACTGGAAACCTCCAACTCAAATTTCCATACTTTGGAGGTGATTGGAGAGGTACAAGTGGTGACTTCAATATTTAATCTTTCTTTGTCACACTAATAGTTTTTCAAAGGTTACTTTTATTTTCCTGGAAAACCACAGGTGTGAAACAGCACCCAAAGAGCACCCAGTGGTTTTTTTTTTCAGCCAGAACTTCCCGGTGGTCAAACCCATGATTTTTCCTGCTAAGTTGGGAAGTGACAATTTCACCTTTGCTGTCTGTTTTCTTCCTGGTAGTATAGAAGAAGGAGGGTCAAATATGACAAATTTCTGGGTCTGTTTTTCAAACAGTGTTGGACAAACCCTGTTAAATTGGCCTGAGTGAGTGCTGCAGTTGTGCCTTTCAGTTCCACCATGTGAACTGGTGTGGGAACATGTTCTCACTTTGCTGAAGGTGCAACACAGAACAGTTTGGGTTTGTTTTGCTTCTAAGTTAGAGGCAAACTGCTGGACCAGAACCCAGCTCAGAGACTCAAAATCCCATTACCAGAACCAGAAATCTGTCCCATGAGCAGTGTAATTCAACCTTAAGTCACTTGCTGGGATAATTTTTGGTGTTGTTTTGGTAGAGATTATTTTTGCCCAGACAAACCCAATAGTTTGCAAAGTAGAAGTTTACTGTTGTAGAGTAAAACCAGCACATCTTTTCAGCACACTATAAATTCTGTTTCTCTGTGCTAAAATATCCTTTCCATGAAGAAAAGTGCCCCCTGATGCACATCAGAATTGTGCAAATCTTCAAGCCTTTGGAAGACGATTTTGGTCAGTTTGCTTCTGAAGTGATACAGGCCTGTCTGAATTGGCCTGAACTGCTTTTTTTTTATTGAGCCTGTGATTCAAACAGGAAAATATCTTTAGAAATAGATTTTCTTGTTCTATTCTGCCTCTTCTTATTTTTGTCCTTCTGGTGCCTGATATTAAATAGGAAAAAAACCCCCATGTACACAGTTCACTGATGCTTGCAAAAGCTTTCCATATCAAAGTCACTGGCTCATAATTTATGTATAAATTTAAAGACATTTCTGGATGTTTTATGCTTAAATGTTCTTGGTAAAAGTAAAGCTTCTACTTTTCAGTACGGCTTTCCATGGTACATGGAACCAGCTAAATGTATCACTTCAATTTTGTGAAGTCTTAAGCTGTTCTAAAGATGAACCAAAGTATAAAATGCTGGACAAAAACTGGAGGGAATTTTGGAGAATTGCTAGCTTGTATTTTTAGGACATTTGTGAGTATTGACATTTTTTCTCTTTCTACAGGAAATAGATTTTGTTGAGACTTTCAAAATTATTTTCAAATCACAGAGGTCAGCGTTTTCTTCTCTATTTCTAGGTTTTACTAAGATGCTCATGCAACTAATACAAACATGGATTAAATTTAATCTGAGGGGATAAATAGGAACAAAATAAACTGCTTTATTATTAGTAACATATTGAACTTTCCGTCACTAATACAGAACGGTTGATTTCATATTAATCTCAACTCCCAACAGCAAATGGTCATCTTGAGCATTTCTGAATTCCACTGAGTGAACATGACCTCATTTGATGGAGTGCTCTTCCTGAAACCTTCTTACACACACTGCTCGCTCCCAAATTTCAGCTGTGTGGCCTCTGCTGGCAGAAGGCTTTGCTGGGGTTTTTACAGAGCCACAGTGGTTTCTCATCTCCATTCCTGGAGTCAGTCTGAAACGTGAAGAGTGACTTGTTTTGTACTATTTCATACTTAGGAGAGCTAATGTTTTAATTCTGTCTTTTATATACATGTGTATATACATGTCATTTCTCCTGGACCAATAATATTCCAGTTTTCAAGCTGTGGAGTGGCTTCCATGTCCCACTGAATGGTTTGATGCAAGATGAGACACTGGCAAAGGATGAAGACTAAACCTCTCCTCCTCCTAACTTGCATTAATGTGTCAACTGGGGCAGAATACTTTTCCCCAGTCCATTATCCCATTCTCAGTTCCCTTCCTGTTTACAAGCCATGGTTTGTGAAGCGGCTCTGCAGAAAGTGTGCTGGGATTTCAGTGTTTGTGGCACGGAGCTGCCCTGACCCAGCAGTGCTTGAGTGGCTGTTTGTGTGTGTGAAACACGCCTGAATTTATGAAGCAATTGCTTTTATAACCTCAGAGACTTGGTCACTTGGATAAGGACAACGTGTCTTTATGTTCCTGCATCATCTTCTGCAAAATCTTTGGGGATGTGTATATTTTATACTTCTGAAAGGAGGTTTCTGCAGGTTGCATTTAGCTTTGTAGAACATTTAGCTTTTTAGAAAGTGCTTTGCCCTAATGGTGATTATGCAAGATGCTCTCATCCTTCCAGGATGGCTTCTCCAGGAATTCAGAGAAATAGTCTGTGAAAGCACTTTGGGCTCTCAAAAAAAAAACTGAGACAGAGAATAAAATGTCTGTTTTGATGACTTGTATTTCATGATTTCAGTGATGTGCCTGAATTTCAGAGAGCGCAATAACTTATTAAGCAGCAGTCTGTCAATCTGTAAAATATAAAGGACCATAGTGAGGACACTACAAGTCTGGGCTCTGTCTGATTTGGCCACTGAAGCACAAAACATCCCAGTGCATCCTGGTGAAGGCTGGTTTTGTGCTGCACTTGCTGAAGGGTTAGCAGCCCTTGGGCTCCCCGAGCAATTCCATATAAATATTTTAACTAGAACAGTTGCACCACTCAAGGAACTGTGAAACATCTTTCCTAGAAATGACATTCATGGAGATGTGTAATTTCCAGCACTTGAACCCACTGTAAATTCTCTTTTGCTGAATGATTTATTAAAAAGTTTGCCTCAGTTGGTTTTTTTT
>VXAU01005073.1:423009-441304 GCA_013399695.1 Formicarius rufipectus | reverse complement strand
TTTTTTTTTTTTTTTAATTTTGTGTGTAGGGTTTTTGTTTTCTCCATGAAAACCAGCAGGATTTCTGTCTTGTGATGGAACTGGCCCTTCAGACCCAAAGCAAAGCAGATGCCTGGCTTTTTGGTGTAGATTTAGCTGAGGGAACTGCACCATTGGCTGTGGCACCATTAAACCACTGTTTAAGTTTCTTGGGAGATGTTTGTTTGCAGGTCAGTGTTACATCTTTGTAAGCTGCATGTCTTCTCCAGCTCAGGGAGCTTGGAGGGGACTCTGGAAGCTTTCAGAAGCTTGTAGGGCTGCAGCTGCTCCATAAATCCAGCCTGGTTTCCAGCCACCTGGGGCTGCTGCAGGAGGGGCTCTGTCAGGTTTCCTGTGTCTCTGGGTATTCCATGCTCAGCCCTCAGGAACAGTCCTGGGTTTGGATCATGGGAAGGGACCTTCCTCGGAGTTTCCTGCTGCACCGACATGGTATGGATGTGTGGAATCCCAGAATATCCTCAGCTGGGAGGCACCCACAAGGATCGTCGAAGTCCAGCTCCTGCTCCTGCACAGGACACCCCAAGAATCCCACCATATGCCTGGGAGCATTGTCTGATATCTCCACGTGGTGCTGATTCTGTGGTTGGGATTGGGGTGTGACAGCTTGAACAGGTACATTTTGGAAGTTTCCTACTTAACTCCTTCTGGAAAGGTTTGTTATCTGGGATTAGCAGTCCTCTTTAAATGAGTGGAGGGTATTTTCAAAGCTATGTCTATGTTTTGGTCAAATATTCGGGGCATTCTTATTATAGTTTGTATATTTTTGTTGCCATAATTATGGGAAAACCATGGTGGGGAATGAGTTTGGACTGTGAGAACAGTAGCAAAAGTACCCAAATGCAATATTGAAATCCTGTTCTCCTGGTTTTGGAGGTGTAAACATATCATGTAATTACATGATAATTTTATTGAGGTTGAAAGGGGTTTTGCAGCTTGGGCTTCCGCTGTTCTACCTACCTTAAAAAGGAGAAGAATTACTTAAAAAGACTTTTTTTTTTTTTTTTTAATATCTTTTACAGAGCTTTAGAAAGTAGATAACATTTACTTTCAAAACTTTCTTCTCAAGCAGCAATTCTGTTATTATGTTGCAAAAAGGTTTTTCAAGACAAATGCATTTGGATGAATTTAGACTAATAAAGTTTCTGGAGACAGTGTTTGATGTGATACAAACCAAACTTTATGGGCATTGGACAACCTTACAGATAAAGGAAATGGGTGCAGATTAGTAAAATACAACAAAGATTGTGTTGGGTCAAATGTTGGAACGTGGCCTTGGATGACTTCCAGTTAACACATCTCTAGAAGTCAGTGGAGCAAAACTGTTTTATCTTGCTTATTCTCCTCAGTTTATGGCAAAATCCCCTTCTCCCCATGCCCTCTTTATCCATAACATGGCATAGAATCATAGAATGCTCTGGGTTGGAAGGGACCTTACAGATCATCTCGTTCCACTCCCTGCCATGGACAGGGACACCTCCCACCAGTCCAGGCAGTTCAGAGCTCCATCCAATGTGGCCTTGGACACTTCCAGGGAGAAAGTATCCACGACTTCTCTGGGCAACCTGTATGTTGACTCAGTTCCTGAATGGCACAGAGGGAAGGGGAAGTTGCTTTCCTACCTTTCTGCCTGTCCTCAAAGCACAGCAGAGAAGTGGCTCTTGCTGACAGAGGTCACTGGGTCCCACCTCACCCCACTGACTTTGGGGTCACCTCCCATGCTGTGAGATACATTCAGCCTGCATAAAGAAGTGGGCTTTGTAAGATTTCCCCCTCTACATTAGTGTGTATTCTAGTGGTGGTCATGATTGTATTATAGGTTTTTACAATTATCTTTACCATCTGGAGACAGAGTGGCTACCTTTCACTTCTCACTTACCTTTGGGGGCTGTAATGTGACACCTTCATCAAATATTGCTGCTCAGTTGCTATCTATATGTCTGAAAAATCTGCTGCAGGGGGATATCCTGGGTACTGCTGCAACAGCACAACCAATCCCTGGAGTTGAGTTTGCTCTCACCTTTCTGGAGATGAGCTGTCCATGGGCAGGTTGTGGAGCACATTTTTTAGGGGGGTGTCTGTGAAATCCTGAGGTGCAGCAGACTCTTGGTTGTTAAATAAAGAGCTGGGAGGTGAGCTTTCACCTGACCACCAGCTTGTGGGGTGCTTACCTCATAGATTTTGTCATCATTTATAGTTCTTGCACCTTTTTAAAGCCTGTTTGCAGAGGATTGGTGTAAGAAAAAGTGCTGAGAAGATGAGAAAGGGAAGGTCTTGATATAAAGGTCACCCCTGAAATTGTAGCAGATACAATTGTATTGATTGAATCAAACCCACTTCTTTATTTCAGAATTCTGGTAGACAATTTTTGTTTAAAAATAGTAGTTCCTTTTAACTGTTCTTTTAAATGAGCTGTTTAATTCTTGAATTTGAAATGACATTGCTAAATTTATGGAAAAAACAGGTAAAGGGTGCCCTACTTTTCCTGTTACCCTTTTCCCATTTCATTGCTTCCCAATTTCACCATTAATTTAGTTCTTAATCTCTTGCTTTTTTTTCTTTTTCTTCTTCGTCTTTTTTTTTTTTTTCCACGAGATTGTAGATTTTAAAATGTTGCTAAAAATGGCCATCTGATTTCCTATAGCAAAAAATCCAGTTCAAAAGTCAAAAGCACTTTATGGCTTGAGAAGCAAGTGGTGTTTGTGCCCTTTCCCCAAGGAACAGGAAACACTCCGCCACAAACCTTCCATCATCTCCATCTCCTTTATTCATTCCTGGAAATTACCCTCTCCCCTTTAGCTTTGTGTCTGTGCCTTGATACAATGAATTGTCATATTGTATAGATTTGTTGTCTCTGTAACATAGACCTCTTCAACAAAATGCAAATATGGTGCTACTGTTACAGATTTCCTAAGAGCTACTTGGCCAAGAAACAATGTTCTATCTGTTCCCAGCGTTATCCAGGCCAGTAAATTACATTTATGTACAGCAAAGTGTGTCTATGTCTGCCTAACAAAGACAATTGGAATATTACAATGTGAAGATAACTCAGTTACTCTGAGTTTCATGCAAATTGCAAAGCAGTGGCAAAAGTGGTTTTCTAAAGTAAATACTTTCCTAAAGTAAATAATTTCCTAAAGTAAATACTTTCTTAAAGTAATATATTTCGTAAAGTAGTATCTTGGTATTTCCAAAAGTAATATCTTTAAGTGACTTTACTAAAGTCATATCTTGGAATGCTTGGAATGGTCGTGAATGTCCTCTGTGGACCAAACTTCTCTCCTTTTGTTTCTATAACTTTTAAACACCCCCCACCCTAATTGATTTTTTCTTTTTTTTTTTTTTTTAATCTGTGAATTTATATAAAACAAT
Organism: Formicarius rufipectus; assembly: GCA_013399695.1. Lineage (NCBI taxonomy): Eukaryota > Metazoa > Chordata > Aves > Passeriformes > Formicariidae > Formicarius > Formicarius rufipectus. The sequence continues at coordinate 437,896 of VXAU01005073.1, read as the reverse complement.
TTCAGAGTTATTCAGGATGGAAAGTATCATGAAGGTAAGGTAAATAAATCCCTTTGATTCTTCAATTCAGCCTCCTCTGCTCAGGTTGAGAACGGCTGCTCGTAAACAATGACCCCAAGTGGGAATTGCCTCATTCCTCCAGATGTTGCAGTGGCAGCAGTGTCTGCTTTGGAGTGGCATTTGGCCCTGCCCGTGCTGGAGCAGGCACTGCTGGGCTCCTGTCCCCTCAGCTTCAGGCACTAGGTGGGCACTGGGTGGGCACTGGGGTTCTGCCTGGCTGTGCTCGGTGCGTTTGCAGGTCACGGTGCCAGCGCAACAGCCATGCCAGGTATGTCTTGGCTGCTCTTTGCCCACTCCGAGCGAGCTCCAGTCTGCTGGGCAATGTGCTCAGATGCTCCACAAACCAGAGCTGCTCCTCAGTCAGACTCCCAGAAATGGTCTGGGGGTGTGACTGCAGTTTCTCGGGGTGCACTGCTGTGGGCAGCAGTCAGAGGTTGGGTTGGAGTCAGAGCAGCTGGGGGGCAGAACTGGGAGTTATTCCAGGACACACCCCTGTTTCCTATGCTGGATCAGTGTCCAACACTTGGAGGGCACCAGCAAAAGGTGTGCTTCGTGTGTAGCTTAGTTCTGGCTCTGATAATCTGGGTTTATAACAACATGAAACCCAGCAATTTAGCACAGTTTTGGGGGTGCATTGCTGTGGGCAGCAGTCAGAGGTTGGGTTGGAGTCAGCGCAGCTGGGAGGCAGAACTGGGAGAGTATTCTGGGACATATCCGTGTTTCCAATGCTGGATCAGTGTCCAACACTTGGAGAAAAAGTTGTGCAAGAAACCTTTTGCTTCCAGCAAAAGGTGTGTTTTGTGTATAGTTTAGTTCTGGCTCTGACATTCTGGGTTTATAACAACATGAAACCCAGCAATTTAGCACAGTTTTGGGGCTTGCTTGCTGAAGTTCCTCCTTGGACATGAAATATGAATAAAAATCCATAAAATATGCAACTAATAGGTCTTTATTGTATTTATCACCTAAGAAATGAGTCATTTTGCTAACAGCATTTGCTTTTCAGTACCTAATAAAAATACTTTATGGAGGCTTCACATACTTCTTTCTAGTTCAGGTATAATTTTGTTTTATTTTGGGTCATTTGAATGCTTTGAATGAAGTTTTTAAAAGCATTAATGTAATATTTTTAAATTTTTTAATTATGCAGGCTTTAGCCATTTATTTTAATAGTTGAGGGACACTACCTCTAGTATTTTTTTGAGTCTCCTTTTACAGTGACAAAAGAAAGAATCTGGGACTGTTACTTGTTTCACCTGAAGGGTCTGGACAAGTGAAATACTGCTTTAAATTCTGACCAGTCAAGAATGAAGTAACTCATAGAATTAGATCTTCTAAGGTTAAAGTCCAACAATACTAATTTTTTAGTGCTGAAAAATCTATTTGCACTGTATCACAAGCCTTTATTAGGTTTATAGGAGAAAATAATGTGCTTTACAAAGACAAAGATCTGTAATGTAAAGGAATCAGCAGTTAATTTCATGACTTTTTTATAGTGTGACAGTGATAAATGTAATATACTCCATTAAAATACAGTAGCTTTTAATGAGGTACTTTGAGGATAACTAAAAAAAAGCAGCACAAGATCTTTCTTACTTTTGAATATTTCATACTTATTTTCCTTTTCCAATCACAATTCTACCTTTTATAGCTAAGATAAAATATTGACCTGGAAGAGAGCTTTGTGTGTGCTCTGAAGGCAGCGTGGAGTGTGTGTTCTGCAGAGCTGACCCTCCCTGGGCTCAGCAGTTTGCTGACCAGGGGCACCGTAGGTGAGGAGAAACCAGGAGTGAGGAGATGGCAGTTCAGAGCACACCCAATCTGTACATCCATCTGTAGATTCTCCCTCCCATAAAAATACTCCTTTGTTTTTCAGCAGGGGTTGCCAGTACTGGTCCCACTTATTTTTGTGGGGACAGTTTACAAACTGAAGCCACTAAGAACCCTTTTTCCCGTTCCTCTATTGCTTTTCTTCCTCCAAGCTTGCAGTCGGGAATGGTTGTTCAATATAGTTGTGTTCATTGTGGAAAAAACAAACTGTTCCAGTTCAGTTTGGGCGGGTTTTACAAACAATAGAGAGCTAGGCTAATATGGTGTTCAAACCTCTGAAGAAAAGCTGAAAAACAGGAATGCTGACTTAGCTGCCTCCCCTCTTTTGTGGTGTTTTAGTGGTTGAGGGGTTCAAAGAGGGAGGCTGGGATTCAGTTTCATCTTCTGCCTGATCCCATTTAGTCCACTACCTCTTATTCTTCCTGAATATTTCCAGAACAGATAACTCACCTGGTGTTCTGGATTTGCTGGGAAGACTTTCTTCTCTACTAGTTTTATGTTTCATGTACAATACTTAAAAACATAGGTGAAAAATAGGAGGCAGTGGCCTGAACTCTGATAGCTTCCTGTCTGTTCAGTAGCACTTCTGAAGAGTGGGTTTTAAAAGTCATTATTTCTGGTTTAAGTGCTTCCAACTTCAGTGACTCTGGTTTTGCTTAAGTTTTGCACATGCTTACATTTGTTTTGTGCGTGTGGAGCTGTCTTGTCTCTGGCACAATAGCCTGAGGTGTGCACAAAGCCCAGGCTTGATTTTCTTGAATAGGCACAGTGCATTAAGAAATTAGGAACACAGGAACTGACAGGGCAAATGAATCCACTTTCTCTGCTGTCTTCTCTCACAAACTAGTGAGTTCTGCCAGAGACAGTTTAAGTTGCCTAGAATGGAAAACTGCAGAAATGTCAGAAACCCCATTTGATTTTTCAGCATTTGCTAATAAAAGAAAGCATCTACCTGCTGGTGCTCCCTCCTCCCTCCTGCGTGTTCCCTGGGCTGTGTTCTGCTCTCAAAGCTGCAGAGCTGCTCTTGCCTTTCCTCCAAGCAGTGTGTGCAGCCAGCTGGGAAGGGGAGAGGGAGACAGGGATCTCCAGGGGGTGGAGAGAAGGAGGAAAGGTGTGTCTCTTGAGCCACACGCTCAGGAGGTGTAGCCTTAGGTGAGTACATCATACCATGGGCATTGGTGCCTCCTTGTAACGGGAAGCTGTGTCTCACTTGCATAATTTATTTGCTCCTTCAGTAATACAATCCCAGGGGCTGGAGAACTGCAGGTATGGGAGATGCTTTTCATGCTTTCATGGGACCTTTCTTGCTGTGCTTTGGTGTCCTTCAGGATTGTCTGGTGCTGCCTGGACAAGGTTTTGTGTCCTGAGGGAGGGTGCACTAGTGGTGTGGGCACTGAGGAACAAGCTGGGCTCCTTCTGAGGCAGATCTGGGGCTTTGGGAGAGAATGTCCATTGTTAGCTTGCAGAGCCAGAAGGCAAATGAAAATTGTTTTGAAAATGTCCCCTACAATTTAATTTTGGAAAGTATGGTAATAGAAAGGATTAATTATAATGGCTCTATGTATACAAAAAAACCCCAAACCCAACCCTAAACTATTAGTGTTTGGCAGAATGTATTGCCTAGTGATGATGTTATGCTTGAAATATTAATCAGCTGCTTATATTCTCTGTAACAACTATCACTTACCATACCTTTGAGCCAGGCACAAATGAAGTGTTTTGGGATGAATGTCATAGATAACCGCAAATGTTTTCTATTACAAAGAAATATTTGGGGGAAAAAAAGCAGCTTACTAATGAACTTTATGTAATAATGCTTATACTTTGCATAAATTTTTGAAAATGTGCATCCTTTTTTAAAAAACAAGATCTTTTAAAAATGCATTCAGCACCAGCTTTTGACTTGTCAGAATTTCATCTGAACTGCTGTTTTGTTCTTTTTTTTTTTTTTTTTTTTTTTTTTTTTTTTTTGCTTTCAGACCTATATAATAGCTGTGAATTTTATTTGTCCTTAACTTGAGCTTAGGCACCAATAAGAACAATATTCAAATATTTGTTTTGGAGGTTAGAATATTTCTGAACTAACTAAACCTGTTAAATGAGTAAAAGCAGGCTAAATATTGCAACAGAACATAGAGAGCATCACTATTCCTGCTCCCTGTCAGAAGCAGGGATAGAGGAAAATAGATGACATTATTTTTGATAAAATACAGCAATGTTTTGCAGGTTTTCATGTTTTATCAAGTCAAATTTTGTTTATCCTTGAATTTTGAAGAGATTCACGGTGCAGTTTTAGCTGAAATTCCAGTGGTACTGAACATTCTGATATGTTTGAATTTGCAAAAGTTTAAAAGAATTTCATAACTTCTCTGGAAGAATTAGCTGAAAGGGTTTCTCAAAGAGGCTTTTTTTTTAAGTTGCATGTGAAATATCGGCAGCCCAGTCTGCCATTCATCCATCTACCTGAGCTTTTTCATCCCCTGCACGGAGACAATCCATACTTTTTAAAATGTTCTATGTGGGCAAGTCTGTGGAACTGAGTTCTGCCTGAAAATACCCAGAGTTGGGAAGGCATGGTTATGTAAGTGGGATTGCATAATAATGCATTTAATGGTATTCTAATAGGAGTTTACTTTTATCACTGTTTCTTTAGGAGAAAAGGTTGCAGGGACATGACTAATTACCCTCCTTCTTTAAGGTTACCAGCTGTCCTCATTTTCAAGGACATCCCTTGCTAACAGGGACAACCCTGGAATCTTGGAGGCTTTGTTGAAAATGGGGCAATGTTCTAATTTCAGAAAAATCCCATGTCAACTAGAAATGTGAACAGCTCCCGAGCCTCACGTGGGCTCTGAGGGCACCGCATCTGGCCAGAGTGGGAGCAGCACCGAGTGCCTTTGCTCTTGGCAGGAAAGGATGTGGGATACAGAGGTGCTGCAGTCTCACTGCTGGAACAAACCCTGGTGCAGACACAACGATCTTCCTAATTTTAGAGATCACAGAAATTAATTGCGTGTTCGGTTTTTCCTTTCTGGAACTTCCCTGTGGCTACAAAGCTCCGAACGAGTCATGAGAATGGGTCAGGCAGTTCAGGTTCACCGTCCCCTTCCTCTGGAATGGAAAGACCAGGCAGCAAATACTGGAGCATTGGAAGGAATTTTCACTGAGGTTGGAGCTAAATTTAAAGGAGGAACAGCTCCCTGAACTCTCTGTTCTCAGACAGTTGTCAAAAGAAAAAAAATGGGTTTAAGGAGCACTCAGATTTGTTTGACGACTTTGTTATCTCTGTACTTGAACTCAGAATATTTTATATGTGTTTTAAAATAAGGAAGTCCTGGGATTATGTAAGAGGTGAGCCAAGTACAACGTGAAGAATGAGACAGGGAAGATCGAAAACTGAGTTTACTGGGGACTTGAAGCGTGTGCTAAAACACCTCTGACAGTATATATATCCAAAGGTTTCTTCCATGAAAGAGGTCACTGACACCTCAATTGTGCCCCTCTGAAACAGGCCTGTAAGGGCCTTCCTGGATTTTACTGAAGTTTCCTGTGCTTGAGATAATTTTGAGTAATGATGTATTTTATTGGGATAAAAACTCTCTAGTTTTCCTAGCACAGAGACCTTAGTAAATTTGAGGGCTGTAACAGAGAACAGTTTGAATATCAACTCCTTGACTTTTCTCAAAATAACCTTCATGACATCTGGGACTTGTGCATCTTGGGTTCCAGAGCTGCCCAGGTCAGCAGCTCTCCTGTGGATGTAGAAGGCTCAGTATGGTATTTAAATACACAGTCATCACATTCAGCCTTGTAATCCAATGTGTAAGTTAAATAGGAAACTACATGCATATTTCATGTATGGTGGTGTGTCAGGACACATGGGAGGCTTTTCTTCATAGGGTTTAGGGGTTTAAAATGTATCACAGACACATACGTGGTGTTTGTTTTATAGTGACAACTGACTTTGAAAATAAACAATTCTAAGTACTGTAGCTTAATTTTGTAACAATATCAATACTTGGTGTCGGTTTATCAACACTTGAATGAGTTTAAAAGAATGTAGTTTTTTATTTACAGCAACTGATTCTTACCTGGGTAAGTGACAGTTCTAGTGTTCCATTACTTTCCCTTCTGTCATTTTGCAGTACAAAATTTCATGCATCTGCCAGCTCAGTTTCTCTTCTTTGTTGGAAAGATTTCGTGTACTCCCACTGCTGGTAATTAGAAAACTAATGCAAAATTTTCTCAAGGCTATGAAAACTGCTGGAATCACAAAATAGAACATGCAGAAGCTGTAATTGCCTGGTTTCATATGTGTAGGTCTGAAGCTCCCAGAGAGTGGTGATAGTTTTTGTGGGGAAGGTTCACTCTTAGGATCAAGGGAAGTGTCAGTTCTTAATAGTTGCTCATCACTAAGGGTTGAGGATTCAGCTGAGGTGAAGAAATGATTTTGCTCAAGTGTTGAAGCTGATGTGCACCAGTACAAGAACATGTGGAACTGTTTTAAAGCTATTTAATGTTGTAAAAATCAGCTGAAAAGTGTTTGCCTTTTCTTTAGCTATTAATTAGGGATCACTTCAATGATAATGCATTGTGTGGATGAAGTCCTACAGTTCTCATTGCTGCCAATGGGATTTGTAAGTGTTGCAAAATCCACATGCACAGTAACAGAAAACTTGTTTGAGAGCATCTTAGAAAGCTATTCAGTCTTTATTTCTGTAACTTCGGGTAACTTTGAGTTGCCCAGATCCAGTCTTAGTTGGCTTTGCCTTTAAAGGACCACTGCTCTGAACGTCAGGGGGTCTGAAGGCACACAGGTGTTGGGTTAGCAGGGTGTACGTGCTGCTCACGTTTGGACAGCACAGCCCGAGTGCTCTGTGCCTGACAAGTCTGGCAGTGGATCTCAGAGGCAGAAGGGAGGGTGTTTGCTGCTCTCAGCACGGTGTTTGCCACACTGAGAGCGCTGTCAGGGCTTCTCTTCCACCTGAATTCCACAATTCTGGCCTCTCCCCATCTCCACTCTGGTGTTGTAGGTATTTGGAAAAGGTTGAGGGGCATCTCCTGCTCTCTGTAGACACTTTCTTGACTCCTTTATTCTCTACTTCACCTGTTTGCTTATCTTTCCTGACACATGGTATGACAAGAGTGCCTCCACTGGGGCCTCTTCCACCAGCCACATCTCCAAAGGTGCTGGAGTTGCCCCACTGCTGCCCCATTGCTGAGCCACGAGTTGATGCTCTAAGACATTGAAGGGCTGAATTAAAATCCTTTCCCTTGCTAAGGGATGCCACCACTTGTTCTCTGTGCTGCCACCTGCCTCCCTGTTGCTTTTTCAGGATGTGTTTTTTGCTGATTGATGTTGGTTGAAAATCACAGCAACTGACTTCCTGGGCAAGTTCTCTTTATGAATATTGTGGCCCCACTGAAGTCCTAATTAACTTGGTCCTTTGTTTTTCCACCTCCCAGTGCATATTGAGGCCTTTCCCCCAGCAGAGCCCTTCTGGATAAAGGTCAGCCTTTAGAAAGTTGGTGGAATTGTTAATCTTTGAATGCTGCTCTGATTTGCTTTTGCTTGTCTGTCTATGCCTTTACCAAAGCCTCATTTTTCAAATTGTGTTTCTGAAACAAGGGTGGAGGTGGTTAATAACCTTACTTTGATCCTAAATGGTCATGTTCAGTTTTAGGTATTGCATTATCTTGTAAAATATAAAACTTCCAATACAGCAGAAGTTAATATTGTTTTGAGTATTTTGGGGGAATTATGCAACTTGCTAAAGTTAGTAAACAATTTTTTCCCCCCTGGCAATCAAAATTAATTCTTTCTAGCCAGGCTATCGTGCTAACCTTGGGAATGGAAATTTGTAAATGTATCCAACTCCTTCACTGATGGGACTCAAGTCCCTTAAATCCTATATTTTGTGCATTGAAGGAAGAGAGTTTTTAAAACAATCTCTCTGATGTGGTTAATCCTATATATAAGAAATGTAGTTAATCTGTGTTTGCACCATTTGACCTTGAGGTTCAAATATGTTTCTGAAAATGCACTCCAGGATTAGGTTTTTGTTCAAACGGATGCGCTTCATTTATGTAAACACTTTTTTCCCCCTCCAGTGCCAATATGAAAATTATCTTTGCTTCTGAAAATAAAATTTGGTTCCCAATGAGTTTGTCAGATTACACTCAAACTCTGCCTTTGCTCTCAGCAATCCCATATAAATGGTGGTATTGTGTAAGCAAGGAGAGCAATTTGGAATTGCAGGTACAGCTTAACTGCTGTGTCAGAGACACTTGAGCCAAACTGTGGTCATTAAAATCTCTAATAATTGTCATCTTCACTCTTTTCAACTTCCTTGCTCTGTTTAAAACTTGTGAAATTGCATCTGGAGTGTTGTGACCAGTCTCCCCAGTACAGACTCTGGTGGAAGTCCGGTGAGGGGCCACCAAGGTAGGAGCACATGGCATGGAAGGAGAGGCTGAGTGTGTTGAGGTTCCTCAGTCTCAGAGATGGCGTAGGTGGATGTGGTTTTATTCCTTTCTTCAGCTGTCCAGTACAGGGTTATAAAAGAAGAAAAATCCAGATTCGTGTCTGAGCTTCACAGCAAAAGCATTTCAGTTACTAGGTATGAGTTGCAGTAAGGGGAATTCTGGTCAAATATAAATAACTTTGTCACCAGGAGGATGTTCCAACATGGGAACAGTGGCCCAGACAGGGGTGGGAATCTCCATCCTTGGGGATGTTCAAAGCTTAGCTGGGCACGACCCTGAGTGAGCTGCTCCACATTTGAAGCTGGCACTGAGTTGGATTATATGACCTTCAAAGGTCCTTTCCAACCTGAATTGCCCTATGGGTTTGTTAGGAACATTTTAAAAAAAGCCCAAAACCCCAAAAGAGAGATGTTTGATTTGAAATGAGTTTTCAGAGTATAAATGCAGGGAAGTCTGAGCCTGTGTTTTGGTGAGTGATGTACAACTCTTAGCTGGATGGGACCTCTGTGAGTGTCGTGCTGTGGAGTCAGCAGGTCCTCTGGCAGTCTTGGAACACTGATTTGAAATGGCAGCTCCTGCTTAGCTGTTGTAATGAGTTGCTGTGCTTCAGAGTGGCCTCTTTCTGAGGTTATTACATTTTTCCATGGTGGATTTGTGGTTTTCTCTGGTTTAATTGGCAAGTCGAATTCATACAGGTAAGAGCAAAGGTTACAGTAACAGGTAAACAACAGAGTTTGTTGTTTACCTGTTACTGTAAAGGTAACAGAGCAACAGAGTCTTGTCCCATGTAGGTAACTCAAATCTGTTACAGGTGTAGTCCCCAAGTTCTTCTCTTTCAGACATTTTTATGGGGTTGCTTGCAAGAGTGATAAATGACCTGCCCCAAATTTCTCCATGGGTTTTCCATTTGCCATGTGACATGATCTAAAAGCTAGGGTAATCAGGAAAAAACATTGACTTAATCTTGACCGTTTGAGTCCTTGTGCAGGTGTTTGACACTTGTTGCTCTGGTGTTACGGCAGTTCTTCTTAATTACTGTCTCTGTGTTAAAGCACCTTTCCTGCAAGTGTCACCTTCCATTAGGGGAGTTATTCTGCAGTGGGATTAATGAAGGATGCACCAGAAAGTAGTGAATAATACACCAGATATCATCTTGATAGTGGCCTGTATCTGCGGGGGAACTGTGGATAAAGAGGAAAATGAGCTGTGATCAAATGAATGCTCAATTCATGTGAAGGTGGAACTTCTAAAAGGCAGAGTGGGTTGATTTAAGGTTACAAGGATTAAAAATAGTAGGTACCTGCTATTGCCTCCCTTGTTAATAGGAAAACTGCTAAGGGAAGTGTCACTGTAACTCTGGGGCCTTACAGATATCACTTCATCCTTCAGTGGATAGGATGGACAGGGAAGGCAGAGGTGGAGATCAGCCAGCCCAGGTCAGAAGGGCCAGAGTTGCTGGTTCATTCTGAAGCAAGAGATCTGACAGTCAAGAGGCTCCTCTCATTACCTGGGGGATGGGAAAGACTTGAAATAAATCATTGTTTACAGAAGCAACTTGCTGGCCAAGAGAGAGACTTTTTAACAAGTGACAAAATTACAGAACAATTCAGGTTGGGAAAACCTCTGAGGTCATTGAATGCAATCTATGACTGAACACCACTAGACCAGGGCACTAAGTACCACAGCCAGTCTTTCCTTAAACATCTCCAGGAATGGTGACACTGCCCCCTCCCTGGACAACCCCTCCCAATGTTTAATCACCATTTGTGTGAAGAAATTCATTGCTAATATAATGTTTGCAAATGTACATTACATAATGGTCCACCCTTCTGTAAAAGTTGAAAAGCCTAAAATACTGCTGTCCTTGCTAATTAGTATATGGCTTTTGAATTTGGAGGGTTATTTTCATAGTGTTCCTTTTAAATGGTTTATTCTGGCAGTGGATTTGCAGGTACCTGAGGCAGACTGCAGTTCTTGTGCCTAATGCATCAGCTAAGATGTTACAAACCCCTTGTTTACAAAGGGAAGTTTTCTTGATGTGAAGTTGCTGGTTAAGGCACTGCTAAACAAATGATCTCATGTCTGAAGTGTCTTGGAAATTTAACTCTGGGACAGAATTTTTTACAATTAGTCAGTTCCCTGTAAGAGGGAGGCAGAGCTCTGAGGTTATAAGTCAAAAAGAAAGTCTATGCAATTTCAATAAGAATCTGGGGATAAGACACCGAAGGTTGTGAAGATAGTAATGCTGAGTGAATTATTCAGGAAGGCAAGGGAAATAAAAAGATTATAGAGATAAGAAGTAGAAGTAGAGTTTGAAATGTGTCTCCATCAGCAAGTCATTTGGTGCATTAGAGGCAGATCAATAGCTTGAAGCAGTGGCATTGAGGCCCCTGTGTCTGTGCAGGGTTCACATTGGATGAGGTTTAATGGGAGCCTGTGGGCTGAAAGGGCTCCCGACCCGTGACTGGGAGCTTCCCAAAGGCCTCTCATTGCTTCGGATCTGTGTGTGCTGAATGTTTTCGGTGGGAACCTGCAGCAGGGCTTCTGCTTTGTGTTCTCCAGAAGCAGCCTGGTTTATGAGCAGCACAGCTGCTCTGCAGGCAGAGCTGTCCCCCAGGAACAGCCACGGATAGGTGGAGGAGCTGCTTCCAAACTGCAGAGCTGCTCAAAACCAAAATGTGAATGTAGGGCACAGCAATGTCATCTGGCTGTGGAGCCTGTTGTAAAAATACATCATCTTAACCTTTGCTGGAGAGGCAGAGGTCCTTCTCTCTTAAAGTAGAATTTATCAAAATGAACTATATCGGGTTAAATCCATTTTCTTTGAAGCTGAGGGTAAAGCTTCAACTGATGTAAATGGGAGTAGAATTAGGCCAACACTGATCACTTAGGGGAAATCAAAATCTAGGCTAGAGAAAAGGCAAAGATCAGCTCTGCACAGATACAGAAATAGTTTCTGTGTGTTATTCCACTGGTGGCTCCTGTGTGTTTTAGTATGAGTTGGAGGGCTCATTTCTAGGGCAAATGTCACTGCAGTCATGGTACCAAGTGTAAAACCAAATTCGTGGTTACTGGCTGTGGGATGCGCGTGGTGTGCAGTTCCAGCTGGAGCACAGAACTCTGTGGACATTTGGCTGTCAGACATGGCCAGACCTGGAAACACTGGATGCAGTGACAGGTTTTCAGGAGCCCTTTGCCACCACTACAATTTTATTCTCTGTGCTGCTGCTCTTCAGACTATCCTGACAACTTGCGAGGACCACTGATTCAAACCTACTAGGCTGGGATTTGCAGTGCTAAGTAACTAAATAGCTTACTGAAAGACTTCAGGAAATGGATATACCAGCAATGTTACTCCACTTTTTCCTGTGCCATCTGTGTCAGCAGTTTTCAGGTCTCTGCAGGAGGATGCCACCTGCAAGCTGCCTGTCTGTTTTATCCTGTCCTGTAAATGGCAATACCAGGACAAGGAAATGTGTGATTTGTTAGTCAGTCCCACGGTGCTGAGTCTTGAACTCCTTTTCAGTCATTGACTTGCTCCTTACTTGCTTTTATTTTGTTTTGTTTGGACAGTCTTCCTGCTCTGTTCTGGAAGAGCAGAGAGGCATCTCTCACTTGAGTAAATGGCAACAGCCTGTTTATGAGGCTCTCTGTATCCATGTGCTGGGATGTCACTGCGGTGCATCAAATGTCTCACACAACAGCAATATAGCACTGCCTCTAATGTGGCTCTGGGGAACAGCTCTGCCACGAGCAATGACAAACCCACCAGCGTTTCTTCTGCAATTAAAATGGCAACTTATCTTCGCGTGATTCATGTTTTCTGCCTCTCCAACTGGTGAACTGTTCCGAAAAGGAGACGCTCCCAATCCCGTGGTCCTCTGGCTCTGAGTTGTACCCGCTGCGGCCGCGGCTTCACGCTCGTCTGGCCCCGGGGATGTTATAATCAGAGAAGGAGCGGCACATCCTGCCTGCTCCCAGCTGCAGCCTCAGTGCTGTCAGTCCCACTGTTGCCCGGTTAAGCATCGTAAATGACAGCGGGGGGGGAAAACAGATTCCACAAATAAGCTGTTGTTCCTGCGTGCCTGCGAGTGGCACATCAGGTCAAGCAGAGGAGCAGCTAAACAGGAGCACGCTCGGCTTTTCCTGTGTCATCGCCTCCTGCTTGTGATGTCAACGAGGAGCGTGAGCACACGGAGTGCCACCAGGATGCTTTTCGGGCCGGTAAAATGAGGGGCACACGCTTTTGGCAGTCCTGGGGTGACATCGGGGCACAGCAGCTTGAAGAAATGGTTAAATAAGCTCAGATGATGGATGTGCCTTTTTCCTCTTTGTACATTTTCCTGAAGGTCGCTTGGTTTGCTGTTACAGCAGTGGGAAAGGGTCTGTTGTACTTGCTGTATTTCCACAGTTGCACCCTCCCAAGTGCTAACAATAAATTTTGGACAAAGAAATAGAAGGAATCTTTAAAATGGTTGCGCTAGAACTTAGGTTTCTTTTCTTGTAAGAAGTGACAAAAAGCAAGATAAACATCAGGTTATTAAAGAGCACATCTGAGGAAGCATTTACTGTTCCTTTTCAAAGAGGGCAAAACAATAGACAGAGGGTCATATGTGAGCAAAACTATTTAAAAAACTCACCTAGAAAAGCTTTGCACTGGTTTACACAGAGAGTATGAGGCTGAAATAGGCTGGAGCAAGAAGTGGTGTCCTGAGCTGCAACCTGCTCAAGTTGCTCTCTGAAACCAGGAGTTGGTGAATGAGCATTTTGTGATAGCACACAGGTTGGGTGCATGCAAATCACAGATGTGGGTTATGTTTTCATCAGTTCTGCTTAATTTTCTGAGATAAGCTTATATTTTTATTATTTTTTTCTAGGAGTTGTACTCAAACATGCAGACTGGTTTGTGATTTGGCAATTTCCTTTCGTTATTCTGGAGATTGCGTTGGGGGTGCCCTCTGTAAGAGTGCTGATTTGAATAAAAAAAAACAGATTCAGAGATTGCTTAAAAGTATCAGAACTGTTTTTAGTAATTTTAAGTCTCGGCTGTCTGAATTGTTTGGACTGGGTCCACAGAACATCACTAAGAAAACTGAACCTATTGCCAGGAGGTACAAACCTGCTTGTCTAGAAAACATGTAGGAGTTGATGAGTGTGAAAACCTTGGAAACAACTGGATTACATTTTTTGTTTACTCACAGATTTCAGGTATTAAATCAATGCAGGGGGTTTGAGTCAAAGAGATTAATCATGGAAATCCCAGTGTTTAAGACTAGTTTGTCTGTAACCATGTTACAGATATGGTTAATAATGTTATGATTAATAGTTTTAGCTATTTTAGACATGTTCTGCTCTAGGATGGATCTTTGGAGAATTTGGCGATTCCTTGTTACCACTTCTACCTGTAAAGGGAGAGGTTTAATTTAATTGGTTCATTTATAGATGTATCCGCATCCATAGTGACATAATACAGTTATTTTGGAATCCTTTACTTGTGAAATATTTATTGACTGGTATCAGATGTGGCTTTCTAGTAGATCTATGGTGGTCATCGGTGATGGGTGAATTTCAAAAGCTTGGTTGTGGCATGAAGAATTCAGTCTTATTAAAAACATTTTAGTTGAGAACTGGGAATCAAAGTGTTGTGGTAACCAACAGATCTTTCTGTGGCAGTCTTTGCTCTGGAAAGAATGTAGAGCCCAAACAAATCCATAAAGCAAAGCACTGTGGCACTAGATAAGCTTAATAAGGGGGAGTCATCAGCCTATCTTGGTGTTTTGGGGGGTATTTCTCCCAAACATCTCAAGATACCTCTTCAAAAATTCCCTTTGAGGCATTTAATGATACTCCTTTAGGAACTGAAGGCAAGTCTTGATTTCATTTTCAAATAATCTCTTCAGAGTTAAAAGGAAGAGATCCTGTGTTGCGTCACTTTTGGAGAGGTAAATTTGGTCAGATCTCAGTATGCCCAGAGTAGTTCTTACAAGAACAGGTGTTGCTTTTCCTCTTTCAATTTTCAGATCTGCTTGGAATCTGAAGTTCAAGGTGTCCTTTCTGGTGAATGCACAATTAATAACAGTTAAACTAATTCCAGTAGAATGTTTCAGTCCAAAGTTGTCAGTGGTGTTTGCTGTCTGAGCGATTTTGGTGGAAGTCACTACACACACACAGTCACTTGCCCCCCATCTCCAAATCCAGCTTTGATCTCTTCAAAAGTACTTGTGAGGTTTGCTGAGGATTTTAGAATTTATAGTGTTTCACAAAATGTTAATACCTGTGGTCCTCTGATGTGGAAAAAGCTGTGGGAACATGGGAAATTTGGATTCAATACCCCATTCAGTTTGTTTAGTTTGAGAACTAAGCAGAAGTCTGAGCTATGTAAAGAATATTTTAATAATTAGTATGTAGAATGATTTTCTTTAGAAATTATCTATTGTCTGTAGAATATCTTTCTTTTGCTGGCCATTAATTCTGTGGTGATTTAGGTTTTTGTTTGTTTGGTTTTTTGTTT